>MU177950.1:202616-213686 GCA_016695465.1 Suillus americanus | reverse complement strand
TGGCTGACAAGTTACCAGGCGAGATTCAGTTGCAGGATGACGAAGATGAAGATTTTTTTCCACTTTTACATAGATAACTATCAAGATTTGCCTTGTCGTGAGGAGCCCAATGGTGCCTATTACATGGGTGGCGTGGGTGGAGGACTTGGCCTTGGTTTGTCGTCTCCGATCCTGCCAGTTTAAATGCTGATGTAGACATTTGCCAGATACTGAACACCGTCATCAGTTAGATATTCTTTCATGTAATGATGAGCCGGATATCACAACAGGGATTGACGAAAGCTTGGTTGGTCTTGATCACGCTGGTCTGGTGGTTTGGGAGTTCTCGGATCGCGAAAGTGACGATGAAATGGTAGATGGATGGTGATTTTCCTTCGTCGTGCATATATCTAGCATTCTTGGACAATTAAAACTAGCGGTCCATGGAGTCCTACTGCCCGTTATGGATGTGTGACGCTTAATAATGAGCGTGCGTGTCCAGCTTTCCATAGAATGGGGGCGTGGAAAGCGTAGATGGATTGCAAACAAGATGTACAATGACTTCTGGACCCATTAGAGTAATATATATGTATTTTTTTCTGTTTTTACTACATGTCACAAATTAGCTTCACCTTCCAAAAATTTGCATGATGGTCACGTCAAATAGGTTCGATTCAACAGAGTCTGTGACGTGTGATGAACCTAGTGTCGAAACTATACAGTATACTGTTTTTGGCCGTAGTGCCACAGATGAGCAAACAAGCCTGTTGATCCAACAATTATTGCACCGACAGTGTATACTAGAGAGACTGCCCAAGGATGCTCTGCACAGATGGTACCTATGGGGCGCAACCCTTGGTCCCAGGATAAATCGCTTATGGCCAACAGACCAAACACTTTGAGCCTCAGGTTAAACTCCTAATGAACCTGAGCACTTTGTCCTTGTTTATGCTTAACCTACAGATCTTGTCCTAACTCAGTACTCAGTCTTTATTCAAAACAGTAAATTTTTATATATTGAGTGCAAAAAGGGCCAGCTTAAACACAGGTTCAACTAACTTCTTACTGTGTAGTACAACAAAACAGCAGAAGAAATAAAAATACAAAATGGTAAGCGGCTGACGGAGCTTGAGGAGCGGCGGGCCGAGTGGGAGGTGTGATGACACATCAATATTACAACTCCGCTCGAACGCAGCCGAGCCCTAGAGTCTTGACAGCGGGCACTCTAGCGTTAAAGCTAGTCTCTGCTTATAGAACAAACGAAGTCTATAGTCGTGGCGCACGCCGGAGCTCGAGTATGCAAGCGCCGGGTACCCATTGGACAGCCCGGTATACACCGGCAAATTGGAGCGACCCTAATTTGGCTATCCGGCACGCCTCCGAGTCGGAATTTATTTTTCAGAATTTGGCACTCAGTCACTGGGCATCACCGGGCACTGCGGGCAACACAACCCCCACGAATGAGGCCTGTTGCCAACGAGGTAAAACGTGGACATGATTAGGTCAAGGATACTTGTGAGACGATCGTGATCATGATTGTCGGACCATGGGGACACTGGACATATTTCAGAGAGAACGGACGGGACAGAGAAGATAGGACGGACAGGCCGGATGGAACTTTCGGACTTCTAGGTTCCTTCGTATATCGAGACTCCCGACCAAGCTCAAGGCCGAGCCCGAGTAGCCTAAGCCCATGCCAAGTTTGCTATCTAAGATCCTTAGGCCTTATCCCAGCTACCAAGGCTCCAACGCAGCCACCGCAGGACACTAGATCCGAGATGATAATATCCGGTCTCATTCCTGGAACGTAACAGCACCGGTTGCCCAGCCGGGACTCCCGCTCATTGTTTTCGGCGATGAGCTGCATATGAGTAAGGCATCGCTTGCGCCAAGGCCCGGGGGTAGCCGAGTCGGTGAATCACTTGGTAAGCACATTTTTATCAAACGCGCATGGACAAGAAAACGGAATGGATGACCTCATAGGATCACTCCCGCGGTGGCGACGGAACCCATGATACACTGGATAGGAAAGTTCAAGCTAAAAGATTGCCAGTAAGAGCCTCCTGCTAGATCCTGCTGATGGGCCAGCATGGCTTTCCAGCCCTGGTCGGATAAAAGTTTTGGATGATGAATTGTAGTATATGCGATGAACGGACACGTTTTGGCCAGGACACGCAAATCCATGTCTCATCTCATGACAACTACAGCCGGCGAGCGTCAAACTTGCAAAATGATTGAAGCGCCACTGAGATGGTGATACGAATTCTGATTACGAGTACACTAGACCTCATCAGATCCAAACTCGGCCTACGGTATGCTAGTACTGTCCTGACATCGCCCCCTCTTGTTTCAGATTAATACGTTATCCTCTAAATCGTAGTCGTTTCTTCGTTCATCAATTGAACATTAACATAACAGTACCGGTTGCACTTCTGTTGCAACGCTTACCGGAAGTTCTACCGTCTTCCGATCGTCACCGAAACTATTACCGATATATATAACAAGGTTGGATTAAAGAAAGAAAGAGCTAGAACTACATCTTCATAACAAATCGTGTGCGTGATTCATAAGTGGGCGTCAGGGATCCATTTACCGGTACAGTCACGGTGTACAAACGAATGTCATAGTTTTTTTTTCTCGCGGAACCAAGAAAGGCACCTCCCATGGGGAAACACAGCCACCTGTCTCATGAATCCCGAAGTGGCCGCAACAGCAATTTCAGCCTTGACCATATCGTTAACTTCAACTCTCATCATCCTGCTAGAGTACAAAGGTGCTCTTGAAGTGCTTGCTCCTGTTCAATAACAAGAGTCCCATGTCCCTTTTAACACCTACTGAGGCTCATGCCTTTCAGAAATTCCTTTCATCACTTGACACGACCGACTTTTCAGCGGGATGGAATATGCAACTAGAAGTCTCGCATGAGCATATGCCTCCAGCACACGGGAAAGAAGCGTTGGCTCAAGCAACCAAAGACCTCATGTCGCTGGATACGGATAAATGGCGGTATCCGCTCGCTCGCACTCCTTCATCTCGTGAGTCCCCGTCGGAACCGCCGGTTAACCGGCACCCCCATTCGCAGTCAAACTCCCTATCATTTCTCTACTCTACCCGTCGAGAGCGACGCGTAGAGGGTAATGACGCCTCTACAGGGCATTCCCATCCGCCGCCCTCCCGCAGTCGCACACACATACCCCCTCTCCAACGAATCGTGGATCCTTCATCAGTCTCCACAAGAACTAGAGCAAGAACGTTCGCGTTCGAGAATTTATCATCTCCCTCATCAAGCCAGTCTCCTATTGATCCGTCTTCCTCAGTTTCATCCTTCTCTACGCACCATACCACTCCTACACCACTCTCATCCAATAAACGATCAACACCACCGGATCATAATGTCTCGAATAAACGGCGACGACAGTCATCAGTCACATCGCAACAATTTGCGAGTGACACCGGTAGATCAGCGACGCTTCTATCACCCTCCCAGAAAAAAGCAAATCATATACAATCGGAGCAGAAGCGAAGAGCTAATATAAGAAAGGGTTACGAAGCTTTGTGCGACATTGTTCCATCTTTACGAGAAGCCATGTTGGCTGAGGCGATTGAAGAAGAAGAGGCAAACGCGAACGGGAAGAAAGCTGGCAGACGGCGGTGTAAAGGGAAGGCAGCAAATGACGACGGTGAGAAGGTCGATGGCAGAGCCGGTCCAAAAAGCGAACATGTTGTGCTTTCAAAGAGTCAGTGCTCAGACCGTATCTCTGCTTCTGATTCATATTTATTTTAATCCTGCGCTACAGCTATCGATTACGTTACAGAGCTTCTCGCGGAGCATGATGTCTTCAAGCAGCGCCTAATGGTGGCGAGAAGCGCCCTCCCCCTTGATCATCCATTATTACAGCGTCACCCCGATGCTCCACCTCCGCTATGGGAACGAAAATGGACTGGTGGTGAAGCAAAGGATGGTGACGAGGAAGACGATGAAGAATCATAGCTCAAAATAAAATGTCACTGAACGCCTCATAGTATTTATGGGTTCAAGTTCGTCGTCTTGTATGGGTCTAGAGTTGGACACGTATTATATCAGACTCGCCTCATTATGTATAATATGTCACTTTTAATGCGCTGTCTGCAAGTGTCTGCACGACCTTGCAGAAGCGGGGCAAATGTTTGTCTTGATTAGGTGCTGTACCTTCACGCGGTGTTAGCGTGAGCTTCTAAGTTATCGACTCGGACTGCCAGGCACGTCAGAAACGAAGTTCCACCTTGAACGACTTCTAGATTTCCATCCAAAGAAATGGCTGAAGCACAAAGTGGTCCTTCTAATGGTCGCAAACGCAAGTATCGATCAGTGAGTACAAACCCTCCGGATCTTCATCATGGTACTAACAGACTTTTGGCAGGACGGGGTATCACCCACCTGGGCAAAACGCACGATCGAGGGCCCAGGAATATGGGCAACTTGCGTAAAAGGAAAGGAAAAAGGAACAGTCGGCGAGCTTTACGATCTTTTCGAATCAGTGAAGTCTCTGTCAAAGCTTTGACCTCACATGCGACTTATGATGATATGATAGCTAGCTGCCGACATATGGCCCATAGAAGGGCATGATTCCTCTGCTAATGGTCGGGATAATGGAGAGGACGCGGATGAGAATGAAGAGGACGATCTAGAGACGCAGATTGCAAAAGAGGTCGCTGCGTTGAAACGGCCAAAAGTGGAGAAGCGGTTTGGTACGTGATCATCATTCCTTGTTATTCGTTTCTCTGGGCTGACGGTGTGAGTACCAGTTAACTGCCTGACAAACACCCAATGTGGTACGAGCGCACGCCTTCTACCTTCTGTTAGCCTGACTGTTTTGACGCAGTAATTTTCATGTCATGTAAACCCCCTGTGGACCCAGTACAATTGGTGATGAAACACGTAGAAAATGTTCAAGAAACGGGTGTCACAAGAACAAAGTAAAAATCATACATCGTATTCTTCATTCGTACTCACTCGTCTTAACAGATACACGCATCGGCTGACACCAGTCTCCGGTACATGCGTTGCGAACCTTCCGGAGATCCACTCCTTATGTCGTCGAACTGTTACTGCGTACTGTGCCCAAGAGAATAGCGAAGGCTCCCCGAGAGCTCGCAAGGCACGTATAACAGATATGTTAACGCTCGCATTCTGATACCTGCTTCAGTACAAAATCGAGTTGCGTGTACGCAACCACAATACGCTAACACGAATGGAGATCATCCAAGAAGTAGCTACATGCATGCCGTCAAATTATACTGTCGATCTCGACGACCCTGATGTGTTCGTTCTAGTAGAAGTCTTCAAGGTCCGTGTCGTGTTTTGGTTTAGATGCGTTTTGATCCTTAGGATATGCAGAGCACGTTTGGCGTGAGCATTGTTGAAGATTATTATCGGTTTCAAAAATTCAATGTCATGGAACTGGCGAATGCGCATAATGAACCGGAAAGATTTCAACAAGGGGCGGGGCGCGTACAAGATAAGAAACGAGAAGATGATACTGGGACTGTGTAGGCGATGGCTGCAGCGATATCTAATTGCACAGGAGATAACTATCTAGTGGGGCTGTCTAATAGTTGACCATGATCATGGGACTTGGTATTTATCCTGGGCCGCTGCAATTTATTCTAGTTTGTGAGGTTTGACCCAACCTTTATAATAATATCAACAAATATTGTCGGGTTGAACATACAGTTCAGCCACCGTACGTGATGTTAGACGATTCTGTATTCACAACTAAGCACACTTAACCATGTTAAATAAAGTGATCCAATTCTTCCTCAGCACCGGCTCGATCGTTGCTTAGCCGTGTCTTGAAAATATCGCCCAAAGCTCGCCAGCGCAAACACAAGCCACCAGGCACCTCATTTTGCATTCGACCAGCTGCCCATAACTCCTCTACACGCCGCTGCATCGCCTAACAATTCCATGAGTGCTTGTGACGTGATTTGCCCCACGACAATCTGAGTTAGATCATTAACAGTCTCTTCAACAGCATCGTCAATACATCTCTTCGGCAAATTCGAAATCAACCTCTGCGTCGCTTCTTCCTTTATCCTAGGCTGCGCGTCATTAGGTCACGTACTATACATGAGTGTCCTCCTCGCCATATCTCCTGATATTGAAAAACAATGCAGTCACGCTCGCACTTGGTGGCCTAGGATAGGATGAGCTATCAACGATGACAAGGGCAGTGATTATTCAGTAGACCTGGAAGAAAAGCCCAAGCTTTATGCCAATGAGTTCACGCTTGACGCTAGTCGACGCCCTTGTCTGCGTTGTGTTTGACTTTGAAACTTGATCGAAGATAGGACATAACTTGGAATAAATAAAGAAAAAACCGCTCCCTACAGACTAACCACTGATTATACATCATATCGATCGAGTGTCTCCCGTACTACACGCTACTGCTAGTTGACACATGGACATGCTCCTGAAAATTAACTGAAGTCATAGCGGCTGCTGTATCAGTGTTGGCCACGAGCTCAGCGTGATATTCTCGAACACTGAGGATCAGGCGTGGTCCCAGCACAAACATCTGCACGACCTGGAATATCTGAGCGAGACCAAGGTAAATCTGAGTGTCTAGGAAATACATGTCCTATAGAAATGATGGATCATGCTCGCATGTAGAGGTCCATGGCAGATCGACGTACCGCTGAGAGCGTTGGAGAGATGAAACCGATCTGGAAGCAAGAGATAGCCAAAAAACTAGCGCGTGAAAAACTTCAGCAGAACAAGACAACAACATTCACATTATCAAAACTCACCTCGCAAAGTAATTCACGTGAGTTTTCATTAACACCGTGAAACAATCCCCAATCATACCAATCGTTGAGTGTTGGCGTAGTTCACGAAAGTGCTTCACCGCAATCCAGACTGCGAAACACAATGCAAGGACCTCCCATACAATGGAAAGGATCCAAGCGATGGAATGCAGAAATAGGAAATCTCCCACGTAGCCGATCAAGCACTGATAGGTGCCGGAGAGAATGTATTCTTCTGGTATTTGTCAATGAGCCTGATGCACTTAAAAATATTTCATACGTCGCTAAAGCTTACCCCCTGAAAGATGCATCATCGATATTACGGCCATGACTGCGTTGGCGATTCTGATGGACAGAAAGATGACAATGAGAAATATCAGCACCTTTCTGGATCGCTGATACATGGCATGTAACCGAGCGATCATGATGACTTGCATGACGTTTCAGTCAAATCAGTAGCACGAAGGTGTATATAGCTCACCGTCCAGTATTACATCTACAACGTAACCCATCCAATCAAGTGTGTCACTTGTGATAAGGCCTGACAAATCCAGCAGCAATAGTTATCAGCTTCGGAAGATCACAGGCTCGAAACAAACTCACAACTGTGGGAGAAATAATTTAAGTCGTTATGTTGAATCAAGAAGTTGTTTCGAAAACCTCGCTCACCCCTGCATGGTAGTTCAATGTCTGGACGGGAATGGAAGCCACCAGTGTGGAATACTCACTGCGTCTGTCATGGAAATTGTTGGAACACTGGCTGTATGCCGCCCATCATAAGAAAGAAACAGAGTCTATACGAGGATACATACGCAACATGTATATCCTGATTGTGAGAGATGGGTAATGAGCGCAATATCAATGGCTTAAACTTCCAAACTCACATAACATATCCTATTCCAACATAACGCACCTAGGATTTTTTGAAGTCAGCAAAACTTGGGCTTGCTAAGCGTAAATATTGAAAGACAAGGTACATACACTGAGATAGAGAAAGGTCATCAGGGACCAGCGTTGCCTCTGCCGTGAACAAGTTGTGTTTTCATGTGGTTGTTTTAATGTGCGAGTCAGCTCACCCATATCAATTCAACCTATAACACAATTCTAAACGAGATGGCTGCACCTGTAATCAATCGACCTACCTCTTGTCCAAACGTAAGCGCTGAGAATACCACAATGATATCAGTGATCTTTACATACTCAATCTTGCTCACCCCAATCGTACATTACCCCGACGGAGGCAGCAACTACAAACCGCAACCAAGGTTAATCGAGTTATCAACATCGTCATGTGGCTGACTCTCCACGAACCTACAAAATAGCTGGAAATAAGACTCGCATTGATGGATGGCCACCAACTGGGATCATTCGAGACTACAGTCATATTATTAGAGGATGGGAGTGAGAGAGCAGGGGAACTTGGCAGATGTATAACAATCGCATTCGTGCTTGATATACCACAATCCAGCGTTTACATAGCCGAAGTGAGATTTGAGGGATGATATCGATCGATCGAAGCAAGTGTTTCAGCCTGAATTACAGTAGAAACGAGTCCCACAAGGTCCCACACCCGTTGTGCCTTCGGCACAGGAAGCAAAAGGAGCGCTTCGCGCCCCCTTGGCCCGTCCATGCGAGTTTCCAAATCGAGGTTTAAGCGAGTTCAGCGTTTCTAAACAAAAACCACATGGCATTTCACAGCATTCCCACGGTGTATTGCGTGGCATCAACGCTGTACTACAGCTGCAACCATCAAGTACTGCTGCTTCAAAGACAGTGTTCAAATGTGAGTCAGACCGCTGTGACAGTGATGCTGGTTTCTGGGAACGCAGTTGTGAGTGCACCGCTCCAACAGCTTCCAACAGTCCCGAATGAAGAAAGTTGAGCTGGGGTAAGGAGCAATAGTCCCTAAGTATCGGGCGTGGTTTGCTCCTCGAGCACGCCGCGCAGTATTTTGTCATGGATAACTATAAGGCTTTGCGGTGGAACGGGCACGGACAGCAAGGGAACCCAAGGCCAAACCTCTATGGCGGGAGACTGCGGCTCTATCTATCGAGGACCGACTACGACACGCTACCGACTACGAGCCAGGACTCCTGCTCCGGACCCCTCGCACTCCCGACCTGATCTATCCTGCCGGAGCGCCACGCTCCAGCGGATCAGCGGTCGACGCCGATCTTGCACATGCTCACATATTCCGTTTCGACTACCCACAGCCCTGCACAGCAAACAGTGCAAATGAATTGTTTGGTCCTCACCTTCCATCATGATTTATCGATGATACGATGGATGTAGTGTAGCGTGTGTTTCCATCAGAGTGGCACTACCCTTACTGCGTACGTTCCTTCATTTTATGACTCGAGCTGTGCAGCTTCGCTTAAATATAAGGCTTCCTATGGACTTAATAAGGGTGACGCCCGGGCCGCGGTCTGCTTTTCTCGTGCCCTGTCATTTCTGTTTGTATTCTAGAGACGGTGTTAAAAATCAATCAATTGATCATGGACAGCTCTTCGACATTCCGCGCGTGTACCTGTTTTACTGTCCTGCAAATTACAACTAACATTCACTAGTACTTTGACTGATGCAGAGTTATAAGCGCTGGATGGTGGTACTTATATCTAACACAAACGCCATCGTCATACGTTCATCAAGTTCGCCGCTTCCTCGCATCCATCTTTTAGCCTCTTCTAACAGTATGACACTAGTCTCAGATAACCCCAGTTGGTGGCCGTACATCGACTCATATCGCGTTTCCAGCTATTTTGTAGGTTCGTGAAGACACTGCAGAGCTGTTGGATGTTGACGCTAATGTCTGGATCTTACCTTGACTGTCGTTTTGCAGTTGCTGCCTCTGCTGGTGTGATGTATGATTGGGGTGAGCATGATGATATTACAGAACTGCTGATACTATCCTACAAGTACTTCCAGCACTTACACTCGGACAAGAGGTATGTTGATACAATGACCGGAGCAACCATCTCGCTGAGAATGATTTTATAGGTTGAACTGATATGGGTGAGCAGCGTCTCATTTCAGAGGAACAACGTTGATTTGCGACAGAGGCAACGTTGGTCCCTTATGACCGTTCTGTATCTCAGTGTACGTAGTTCGCGTTATAAGTGTGGTTGGAAAATTAAGCTGACTCGAACATATCCTAGACACGCTATCTTGGAATATTATATGCCGTGTATGTTCGGAAAGCTCAGCACTGTCTTCATGCTAATGAATCATCTCTTACAATCAGCATCCAGATTCTGTGTTCGTCTCTTCGAATTCACCGTGTTTATTTCTTCTGACCGACGGCATACAGTCAGTGTTCCAACGATCTCGGTGACGGATGCAGTGAGCCTTCTCTACCAACGCCTACTATTCCCTCTAATCAACCGCGGTGTCCTGTAGGGGTGAGTGTGATTCTTGACCAGCTTCTCAGTTCACTATAATGACCGCCACAGATGTGAGTCTGTTTGAAGTATGATCCACCCGAGGCTGATCACTGACTGGATCTGTCAGGCTGGATTCTGTATGCCCTACTGAATTGGATGAACGTTGTGGTATTTCCAATGCTGCAAGTCATCATTATCACTCGTTTACATGCCATGTATCAATGGTCCAGGAAGATGCTGATATTTCTCGTCATCATCTTCTTGGCTGACAATATTTACAACGGAGTAGTCGCCGCAATGTACATGAGACATACTTCAGGGGGTAAGCTTAATTGCGAATGAAGAAGTGCATGGAGCTCATTGTCGAATACCAGAGAAACTCATCTTCTCCGGCACCTATCAGTGCATGATTGCCTATGCGGGAGATACCGTGCTTCTGGGTATCATTACTTGGATACTTGGCACTGCGTGGGAAATCCTCGCACTGTGTCTCGCAGTCTGGCTTGCTTTAAAACACTTCCGTGAACTGCGACAACATTCGGCAGGAGGAATTATCGGGGACTGTTTCTCGGTGTTGATGAATTCTCATGTGCTTTACTTTGTGAGGTGAGCTCATATTATCAATATGGTCCCTTTTTTCCGCTGAAGCATGGGACATGCTAGCTTTGTTGCGGTTTCTTGCTTCGAGATCAGTTATGTATCTCCAACGATCTCAGTGGTACGCCAATCTTTCACTTACTTCTCCATGAGACTACGGTTCATCATTTCTACAGGATCAATCTTCCCTAGAAGCTCAGATTTATGCTGGGTTTCTAAAAATTTTCACGGTGGTGCAGCTATTTGTGCTAGGACCACGCCTGATCCTCAGCGTTCGAGAATATCACGTTGAGCTCGTGGTCGACTCCGACACAACAATCGACATGAA
>MU177950.1:124837-189418 GCA_016695465.1 Suillus americanus | reverse complement strand
ATCTCACTCACCCCTGCACGGTAGTTCAGTGTCTGGACGGGAATGGATGGCATCAGTGAATACTCACAGCATCTGTCATCGAAATTGTTGGAACATCTTCTGTATGCCGCCCGTCACAAGAAAGAAACAGGGTGTATGTGAGGAGACATACTCAAAATGTTCATCCTGATTGTGAGATGGGTAATGAGTGCAACATAAATGACTTGAACTTCCGAACGTACACAGCAAATCCTATTCCAGTATAGCGCACCTAGGATATTTTGAAGTCAACAAAACCTATACTTGTTAAGGGTAAATATTAAAACACAAGGTACATACACTGAGATAGAGAAAAGTCATTAGGGACCAGCGTTGCTTCTGCCATGAACAAGTTGCATTTTCACGTCTTTCTTTTGATGTGGGAGTCCACTCACCCAGATCAGTTCAACCTACAACATAATTTTAAGCCAGTTGGCTGCCTCAGTAATGAATCGACGTACCTCTTTTCCAAACGTAAGTCCTAGAAATACCGTAATGTCAGCGGTCTTTTCATACTTAATCGTGCTCACCCCAATCGTACATTACCCCGACAGAGGCGGCAACTGAGAAAGGGCAGCAAAGGTCAGTCTCTGTCATCATGCGGCTGACTCTCCACGAACCTATAAAATAGCTGCTGATAAGACTCGCATTGATGATTGGCCACCAACTGGGATCATTCGAGACTAAAGTCATATTATTAGAGGATGGGGGTGAGCGAGCGAAGGAACTTGGTGGGACGTATAACGATCGCATTTGTGCTTGATATACCACAATCCACTGCGCTTACATCGCCAAAGTGATATTTGAGGGATGATATCTGATTGATCCAAGTAAGTATCTCACCATGAATTCCAATAGAAAGACGATGTGCATCCGTGGATACCGGTGGGATCAAGTTAAAAGTTGTTGGTGAAATCGCAAAGCGGTGACTCATGCGGAATGTTTGAAAGCCGCAAAAGAGCGATCGGAGAACTGTTCGTGATCTTGGCAACGTGCCATGTAGTGCGATCTTTGGGGTGTTCTTGGCATCTTCAATTTCGTATATCATGCAGGCGAATCCGACCGTCCGTAGAGTAAAGCATGAAAACGGAAGGGCAAGACCTACTCGATCTAATGGGTCGTCTCCCGCTTACCAGGGTCAATGGATCAGGAGAAACTGAACAGCAGTGCGCCAATGATGGAAATACAAACAGTCTGATTCGACGGTAATGTTAATTTACACAAGACTGGTGGCATGAGGCACGGTGACTTGTTGTTCATCCTGCACAACTGAAATTCATTCTAGTGTGTAAAATCCGACCCAACCTCCATATATACAGGGGAGACGACTTGAATATCAACTGCACCAGCCTGCACCTGTAGTATGGTCACATTTTTCAACTATCGTTAAGCTCACGACTATGAAACCCTACCGAGGTCAAGATAAGTTGATCCTGTCCTAAGAATAATTCGAGCAAGCCACCCATCAAAAATTGAGTACGGCAGACGGTAGCAGTGTAAGGGTGATTCGAGATGATTTCTTCATCAAAACACGACTGAGCTACTCTACCAGGCTTACGAATGAGTAGGTCTGGTGAGTCGCGATTGCATAAATTCTCCAAACAAGCAATGGCTCATTTATTGAAGTCCCAGATATGGACGTAGAAGTGACCCTGGGAGGAGAGTTCCTCCAGTCTTTGTCCAGGTTCAGGGGTGTGATCTTGAGGGAGGATGTACGCCATTCTGCTACCGAACACGCTGATTTTGTGGCTGGAGTCGTGCGGAAAGCACCACGTATGCTGGGGTCCCCAGTCGGACCAGGGAATCTCAACATGCGTCTCTGATTGCAAATCCATTCCCGAGAAGATCGCCGTGTCAATGATTAGAATGACAGACGTTGTGCGCGGGTATGAGATGAACTCTAAGACAATGATTTGTGACTCTAGAGAGGGTACAAAGCCGGGTGTAAGATCTGTGCGAGCGGCTGTGCCGCTGAACAATGGGCTGGCATGAACAAATATAAAGAATGAATGGTGAAACTTCGGAAGGAGATACGTGAGTCTGGGCCGCAGCGACCCGTCGGATCCCTGTAGTGTGTGTACGGTTAGACGGCTCGAGCCGATGATAACAATCGTCCGTTGGTCGACTACGTAGAATCCATTATGATCCTGGAGATCTTGATGATCTAGGACAAGATGCTGCTTATGCTAAGCGGCAGAATTCTCAAGAACAAATGCACTCACACTCTTTACATATCCCCTCCTCCAATCAATGACTTGGATGAACGCAACAACAGGTATACAACCGTGGTATATGTCATGGTAGACAAATATACGATCACCGCAGATTGCAGGCTCTCCAACAAAATGGATGCGGTACACGCCAGGGATGTCAAAAGTATGTTTGCACTCTAAGGAAGCGCAGACAGAGTCCGGATGGGGACGCTGGGATGAAGCTGACCAACACTCCATCCAAAAGGCATGGTGATCTTGTTCGGCATCGGTCACGGTTACAATATCAGGCGAGGAGACTGTGACCACAAGATCTTGCAGAGGGTCGATAGTAAGATTTGTCGGTCGGCGCTGAGAGGATAAGCTATGTAAGGCCCATGTTCGAGAAAGGTCGGTATTTGTGTTATAGTCCCTAATAAAGAGAGCGCCGTGTACCAACATCCACAAAAGGCCACACTTCATGCCGGACAGCCACGATGGTAGTAAATGATGTGCGGGAAAGGTAGAAATCGACACTCGTTCTTCAACGACGGTGTTCAAATGCAAGCCAGACCGCCACAAAAATGCCGATTTCTTGAGCAAGGACATCTTTCTGGAGACACCGATCGAGTCCAGGGTAGCGGTCTCAGTGAAGCCTTGAGCATAAAGCTCAAGCTTGTATTGAATGTGTACAGAGTTCTGGATCGCGTTCCAGAAGGCCCTGCAGGTCTGACATGAAAACCAGAAGTGAGTTCGTCACATGCAACGACAGGAAACAACCGACTGTTGCGCAGCGACAAATATACTTTGGGGTAAGGATTAGGAGGATGTGCCATATCAGCTCTGTAGGAAGGGAGAAGAATTCAATCGCCATTAATTGTTGTGGTTTGAGATGAAGCAAAGTGCGAGGAGACTAGAGTGGCAGCCAAAGGCTAACTTACAAAAGTTACATCCTGTTTTGGCCTTGCCGCCGGATGCTGTTCAGAATCCAGATGGGCCGACTCGATCAGTAGAACGCTAGTTTCCTTCAACAAGTTCGTTTATCAATTATTCTGTCTAAGCTCACAAGACCGCCCACAGTCTCAGAGCATTTCGCGATGGCAGAAGGGCCAGACCCAGTTGATTCAATGCTCGATCTGATGCGCCGTCTTCCGCCTACCAATGTCGAGGAGAACGTGAACGCGCTCATACAGATCTGCCCGGACTATGCAGATGACCTTTTAGGTAGCGTCGACCAGCCCCTGAAGGTCAAGACAGACCGCGCAACAGGGAAGGATTATCTCGCATGCGATTACAATAGGGATGGTGATAGTTATCGGTGAGTCTTCTGCTGTGCTTCCGGTGAATGTGTTCAGGGTGACTGCATAAGTTGGATGTCGTGGAACGACAAGGACTCTAGTCCTATTTCACGTATCCAATATAATGTGCTTCACGTATTGACACGCTTCATCAGATCACCTTGGTCGAATGAATACGACCCGCCCATAGAAGACGGTACAGCACCAACGCCGAAGCTTCGCAAGCTTGAGATCGCCGCCAATGAGGCGTTCGATACATACCGCGAACTGTACGTGTCATACGTTGATTACGCTTGTAGTGAATCTTCGCACAAGTATCATCTAATAAATCTTGGCAATAGATATTACGAAGGTGGCGTGTCTTCTGTTTATCTCTGGGATCTCGAAGACGGCGGCTTTGCAGGCGTTGTGTTGCTCAAGAAGAGTAGGTAGCTGACTGATATGTGTTTATACCGTTCTAAGATCAAGTCTCTAACTGCTTGCACCCTAGCAATGACACCCACAAGTCCTGACGAGCCCTCAGGTTCATGGGACTCCATCCACGTCTTTGAGACCGCAGAGCGCGGAAGACAAGCACACTACAAGCTCACATCCACTGTCATGTTAGAGCTCGTGACGAAACAGAACAATAAGGCCGATGAAACCTCCGTTCTCGGCGAACCAGAAAAAAAGGCTTCTGAGCAGGGATGGAAGTCGTCGGGGGAGATTACTTTAAGTGGAAGCATGACGAGACAGGTAGGCTTCCTCGTCTAACCTGATGTGGGGCTGTCACACACCTTCACTTCCCGCAGACCGAACAGGACTGGCCTGTCCATGAACCGACTTCACATATTACGAACACGGGAAAGATGATCGAAGATATGGAAATGAAGATGAGAAATCTTCTTCAAGAGGTACGAAGTTTTCTTTCTCAAGACATTCAGAGACCTGATCATACCACAGGTGTACTTCGGGAAAACTCGTGATATTGTGTATGATCTGCGAAGCGTGGATGACCTAGAAAAAGCGCGACAGCAAAGAGAGCTGCAGAAAGAGCTGGTTGGGTTTATCAAACGTTAGCATACCCGGGGTATTCTGTAACAGTAAAGAAATACATCTGATGTAACGATTTTGGAGTTTGCACTCAAACTGGTACAAAAGGTTCACATCTAGAATCAGCGTGGAACTAACAGAGCGTCCGCAATGGGATTCGAATGGATGGTTACCTAATGATCATCAAAGAAGATCACGTTAGCACACTTGCTGCCTAATTCACCAGTGATAACATACATGTGTCAGTTTGATCTCGGAGAGCGGTCTGTTCTTATTGTTCACAGGAACGCGTTCCATGGCATCAAGTGTGGAGTCTGCACCATCAATGACCTTGCCGAAAATCGTATACTTGTTGTCCAGATGAGGCTGTTTTGCATAGGTTATGAAGAATTGCGACTTGTTCGTGTCGGGACCGGAGTTCGCCATGGCAACGATACCACGATTGTTAAACTATGTAGAAACGTGAAGATCCATCTGCTCGGCAAAGATCGTATCCGGTACCTTCAACGTGGACCGCAATTCGTCTTCGAAGGGTTTTCCCCATATGCTTTGGCCACCTTTTCCTGAGCCAGAAGGATCGCCCGTCTGGGTCATAAACCCTTTGATGTTGCGATGAAATACGCAATTGTCATAATAATTCGAAGCGCACAGCGCAAGAAAATTCTAGGCCTTGTCAGGTTCGGAAGAGAGATAAACGGAAGCAATGTCATACCTCTGCCGTTTTGGGGACAGCCTCGCAGAATACCTCGATCTGAAACACCCAAAATTTCCGGGTGAATCGCAGAGATTTTAGTTTGGCGTATATGGGCGCACCTTGAGCTCGCCGTGGCTTGTATGAAGCGTTACAGACTACAAGAGAACTGTGAGTCAGTATATGCGTTGATGGAGGAGGGGAGAAATTACCATGCGTGACTGTGTGACGCGACGGGGCTGTGACTGCTTGGTCTTTAATAGCGAAGCTGTTCAATTCGGATAAGTAATATCAACGGCTTTTTATCTCACTCAACTCTTGCCTCTGTACCACGATGATGCGAACTTCTTCTATTCGTAGTCAAGATGACCCCTTGTCTCTTGCTATAAGACCTCCTCCAGAAGAATCAGACTCAGATCGCCATATTCGGCTGCAGCACGAGGCCGAAGCGCGTCGAATCTCAGAACAAATAGACGAGGAACTTAGGTTTGAGAGGGAAAAATTGAAAAAGTCCAAAAGTGATGTCAAGGTCATTTCAAGTCTTTTGAGTACGATTAGGTTGTGGAGCTGATCACCGTCGTATCCGATAGCTACTTCTCCTCGGCCAGGCTGAATCTGGCAAATCAACACTGCAAAAGCAGTTCCAGCTCATGTATAGCCCTGCTTCTCTTGAAAGCGAGCGCATGTCATGGAGAACCGTCGTATATTTTAATGTCGTGCGATCCATTAAAAAGATCCTTACAACCCTAGAGGCTTGGGACGATATCGATGATGGGAGTGACTCTCAGAGCACTCTTGAGCGTCAGGAACTCGGTGACTATCTTCCCCCTCGGGCTTCAAGCTCGGCCACACCCAGTATACACAGTTCACAAATCGGTGTAGCCCTTTCGCCGCCGTCACCTACGTCACCCACTAGTCCAACTGCATCTAGTCCCATTCGGGGATCTACTGCGATATCGGATCTCCGGCGACGCCTTTTACCACTTACAAATACCGAGCCTCAGCTTGCTGATCGCTTGAGTGGGGGTGTTGCTGTGTCGGGGTCTGGCAAAGGCGAGGTTTACGTTCGAAGCGGATGGCAGGCGAGGACCATCCAAAAAGGTCAGAAGCTGCTCCGCAGGCAACCAAAGCCCGGTTCACCTGAGGATGAACTGACTATTGAGCGTCCCGGAACAGCTCTGTCAGTTATTGATGCTGACCCTCTTGTGGATGACGTCGCGAGAATGTTGGAACAGTCGAGGGACGATATCCGAACCTTGTGGGAGAATCAGGTTGTCCGTGCCTTGATGACAAGCCGAAAATTAAAGCTAGACGAGTGGTCAGAGTTGTGAGTATGAGCATATATGCATCTTCCTCTTTTCTAAAGATGGAGTTTTGTTCAGTTTCTTGAATGACATCTCACGTATCTCTGCACGGAATTATGTACCGTCCACTGGTGCGCGTTTTCGTCAAGCTGATGTCTTCGTGCTCACCTCTTCATAGACGATATTCTCCATGCACGTATCCAAACTATGGGTGTCGCTGAGCATATTTTCGACGTTGACATTCACGGCAAGACTGTGACGTGGCATCTCTTTGACGTTGGTGGTGCCAGGGGACAGCGTCATTCGTGGGTGCCGTATTTTGATGACGCAAACGCCATCATTTTTGTCAGCCCAATCAGTGCTTTCGATCAAGTAAGAGCTTCAGCACCTACTTTTTTCAGTATATTTACATACTTTGGTGCTTCTTCCCAGTATCTTGAGGAGGACCCCCGCACCAACCGTATCGACGACTCGCTCCAACTCTTTACACAAATATGCTCCAATCAGCTCCTCAAGAAGGTCCATCTAGTCTTATTCTTGAGTAGGTTGTCTCACGCCAGCTGTCCCACGAAGTGTTTTAATACAATCTACCCACCGCAGACAAGACCGATATTCTAAGAAAGAAGCTTGAACGAGGGCTATGCGTCTCGAAATAGTAAGATCTTTGTAATTCTCATTTATAACTTGCTCATGAAGCTGGTTTCAGCATTCTCTCGTATGGCGACCGTCCAAACGAGTACGAGTCGGTTGTACAGTACTTCCGTGCCCACTTTCTCCAAGTCCACAGACGGAATAACGAAAACAGACGTGTGCTGTACACACACTTGACCAATGTAGTCGTACGTTTTGTTTTCATTTCACTGCCCGTTTAGCGCGGACTGATGCCTTGGCGGCCGCTCAGGATACCAAAGCAACCCAAAGCATCATAGGAAACGGTACGTTCTAAATATTGCAACCACAGCCTTTCGGCAACTTATCCACTATGCAGTACGAGACTCGATTTTCCGAGGATATCTGCAATCTGCCGCGCTTGTCTGAGTTTTGCGATGGTATGTTTGATACCCGGTGCATCATGATATTGCGAACTTTGCCACGGCCTGCTATGCTTTCTTGTCGAACTGCTATTTCATACACGAGTTTGTTTCCGTTGTCTCACGTACATTATTCTTCACTCTTATATTATTTGTGTTTTGTGTTGCACTTTCATTTTCATTTTCTGTAATATCCAGAGTGTACTCCTGTGGTCTTGCGACGAGTCTGTTATCATTGTTCTTGCTGCTCCTCTATCCCATCAAGTAATATACCCCGACCTCGAACGGCACCATGATTAGCTAATATGTGCTCAATTATGATCCATGGATGACGTAGATTCCATGGGCCGGGAGCATATGTATTGGCGAAACGGTAAGGGTCATTTAATTATTTAATAATTGGATCTGCCTGAGGTTTTCATTGGACCACCTATATGCCTCATGATGTCAAATTAATCACAGGACACCAGGTATCCTTCATCTCCGACCCTGTAGACGAATGTGACTGATGCGTAGGGACGCACAACTGAGAATGACGAAGTTGCACTTTTCCCCTTACATTAGGATATATGGAAAGCAGGAGTGATTAGCTAAATGGTATTTGGTCAAACCCCTGACCACTGCTTCAAGTGATAGATTTATTCCAACCTCTTGTCACAACCTTTGGCAGCTGTTCTATGATTCCGGTTTCGTTAGCACGCTGGACCAAGCTTGAAGTCAAGTTCTCCCGGCTTCGTCGGTATAGTGACCCTATTGTATTCCCATCACTTGTTGTACATGTGTTACTACCTACTAGTATGTTGTGTCATTCAATCATTCGATACTTATCTTTAGACTTTGATGCAGATCCCCGTTTTCAAATGCAATGCACGAAAACTTAACATATCAGAGTCAGGCAGTGTGATCATCATCATCTATATTCCTGCGCAAGATTCCTATTGTTCTGGATGAATCATGTCCTGAATGAGACAAAAGCAGGCAGGCTATGCAGTAGCTATACTAGTATTGACATAATAACTAACTATTACAAAACCTCGAAAGGGCTGTATCGCCGAGGGTATGAACGTTTCCGCTCATCGTGACAAGTAAGAGAGCTATCTCAAACGTTGAAATCACTCTGCGCAACCCTCACTAGATCCGTAAATATCTAGAGGTGGAAAACTCTGAGCAGGGTAGCGGGAAAATCGCGCTGGCACAAGGTATCGTGGGGGTGGAGAGAGCCTCGATCAAAAATAATTTAGAGTTACTTCGCGCTGATTCAGGACCTCGCGATGGCGGACATGGTAACAGGGGTTTGTATGGGTAGAAAGGGTCGCGGGAATCACCATGGGAAGGATAATGAGGGTCATGCTGAACATCATTACGAGGGTCGTCACGGTAAAGAGGCTCAGGCTCGCGAGGGATCAAACCATTCAGTCTGTCAATGGACCAGCAATGATTTTGGTCAGGCGTGAAGTTCTCAGATAATGAATGAACAGACTCGCGCCCTGACAACAGAACAGGGATTCTCAGGTGAGCAAAGTGGGAGGATATATACACTCACAAGGTGCACGTTCGGTGAGTGGCAGGCATTTTCGTCGAGCCGTTGGCTTGATAAGGATATGGATGTCAGACTCTTCGCACTACATATAGTTTACAGAGTACCCGACATGTGTTAATCGCTCTTTATTCCGAGCTTGCGAAGTACGTGGTGCGCAGATTTAATTCGGCCGTTTCCGATAATCTAATATACTACTCCGCCACTCAGATGCTCGCATAACTCCGCTAATGAGTGCACGAACCAGGTTCTCAGATTGCACATCACAACAATGGCATCGAGCATTTCTTGTGCTATACACTACTAGTACTGACAGTTGACTCATGCCCGCGCTCCTGGAGAGCAATTGAAATCATACCCGTTCCTGAACTGGGGCAGGCCACGAGCTCAGCGCGATACCGTCGAAGGCTAAGGATCAGGCGCGGTCCCACCACAAACATCTGCACAACCAAGATGATTTGAAGGAACCCACGATAAATCTCGGATTTCAGGGAAATCAAGTCCTATAGAAATGATGAATCATCGTGGTATGCCAAGGACAGCAACAGATCCACATACCGTTGTGAACGTCGGAGAAACATCACCGAGCCAGAATAAAGAAACGACAACGAAACTAGCACACGCGCAACTTTAGCGGAAAGATAACACATTTACGTTATGAGCTCACCTCGAAAAATAAATCAGGTGTGATTTCATTAGCACCGTAACAAAATCTCCAATAATCCCTCCTGCTGAATGTCGCTGAAGTTCACGGAAGTGGTTTACAGCAATCCAGCTTGCAAGACACAGTGCAAGGATTTCCCATGCCATGCTGAGTATCCAAGGCATGGCCTTCAAAATTTGGACATCTCCGTCGTAGCTGACAGTGCACTGATAGGTGCCGAAGGAAATGAACACCTCTGGTAAGTGACTGTCAATGAGCATGGGGCGTCCAAGTGTTTTACTAAAGCCCACCCTCTGAAGCGCGTCCCATTCCAATTGCGAGCAACACTCCGTTGGAGATGTTGACCGTCAGGAGGGTGACCACGAGGAATACCAGCATCTTTCTGGATCGCTGATACATGGCATATAACCGGGCCGTCGTAATTGCTTGGATGGTGTATCAGTCAAGAAATGACACTAGAATATTACAAAGGGGGTCTCACCTCCCAGCATTACATTTACGGCCAGAGTCATACAAATGATCGCGTTATACATAAAGTGGCCTGACAAATCAAGTTAGCGATCAGCCTTGGAGGTTCACAGACACAAAGCACGCTCACAGCTGCGACAGTCAATATATTGAACCAACGGACTGGTCAAGGATCTTACCCCTACGTGGAGTGTGGTTGATTGGATAGGAATGGCAGACATGGATGCAAACTACTCACTGCATCTGTGATCGAGATTGTCGGAACAGTGTCTGTAGGTAGTATGCCGTTGGTCAGAAGAATCAAATATGGTGAATATGTGGTGACATACCAAGAATCTGGATGCTAATCACGAAGATCACTGGTTAGCACAAACAACAAATAGTTGACTGCCCAAACATACATAGAAAATACTATTCCAAGGTATCGCACCTAAGTAAGATATTTTCGATTCACACGTCTTGCGGAACTATAATGGGAGCTACATACACTGAGATACAGAATGGACATTAGGGACCAGGGTTGCATCTGTCGCAAATGAAATAAAATTCCATGTTGTTATTCTGACTGGAGACTCTGCTCACCCAGATCAGTTCGACCTGTGGTACCCTTCTGAGCGAGATGACTGCCAATAATGGCATCAACCCACCTCTTGTCCCAACGTCAGCACTAGAAATACGATAAAGATGTCAGCGATTCTTGAAGACTATATGGCTCACCAAGATCGTATATCACACCAGTAGAACCGGCGACTGCGACCGCAGCCAAAGTGAGATTGAGATATCATCTGAGCTGGTCTCTACGTACCCATAAAATAGCTGACAACACGGCTTGAATTGATTACCGGCCACCAAATAGGACTATTTGAGATTAGGGTCATGCTGCTATTCAAAGAGAGGTGTGGGGGGGGGACAATGTGGACGTAGGACCAGGGTTTTTATGGAAGTGTATCAGTATGCCAAGCCCGAGGAGTCAGGGTATACATATGATTCTGAGGACATTGGTTCCTGCATTAAACGAGAGTAAGTAGTTTCCCACGAAGGCCATGATCGATGATCGGATGGACGAGTCCCCAAACGACAACATGCTCTGCTACTACCTTACCTATTCATTACAAACAGGCTGCGGACTGAACTGTGAAATCCGCCCTAACTAATTCCTCATAGTAAAAATGCAAAGCAGTCACACGCATGCCAACACCGCTGGCGTTCATTCTGGAGATCAATTGCAATGGAACTCTGTTTAACTTCTATCAGTGAAATGGATTCATTGATCGAACCGGGGTGTGATATGAAAATTTCGGTGACTCGGACTGCATCCCCTCAGGCCAACCGTGACACCCCTTTCGCGAATGTTAGTCGACAAGGCACGTTCTTAATGGAGGCATAAAATATAAAGCAGGGCCAACAGTCAACAGACCCGAGGTCCCGAGTAGCTGACAACCCCCTCCAGGCATACCTCCCGTTGACAGAAGTTCTTGACTTGCTTTACTAAGGATAATTATAGAAACCTTCTTTTCCTTCTTCGGTACCTGCCCTAGTTCGCGCGATCGCCGTATCCGAGCGCTCCCCAATTGGCTCCTGCATGCATCCACATCCCACATCGTGCGTTGCAGGCCGCCGCAGCACCTTCCATTTTCCTTTCAGTCCATGAACCAACGCCGTCCCACTGCGGGGATGCAAATAATATAATAACCAAGGTCATTTCACAACCTTGCAACTACACTCCACTTGCTTCGAGTAAGGAATACATAAACGAGTCACGAGGAAATCTCCGCTGTGCATCGAATTTGTTGGCTTTCGTCGATCAGGACTTAACGGCAGTTGTGAAGATGCTGACAGTTTGAATGCTACGTTACGATACCTTTACCCGTCCAAGTATCTTCTTAAAGCAGCAGTATCATGCACTTGGACTTTGTGCGTCGGAATGATGCCCAAAGTTGTAAAAATAAGCATTGGGAACAAGGCAAGAATATGTGAACGAATTTTGAGTTGGCTACCGGAGGAAATAGGGGAAGTCCCCAAGTGGATACGTGTCACGTGAGATATTATGTGTGTCCGCTGCGCTCAGGCTAGCTCAGCACTATTCTACCAGTACTACTTTTCATGGCATCCGTCATCCCGGTGATTTTCATACTCGCCATAGTCCTAGGACTAATGGCTTGTGGCTACCTCTTCGTCCCAAAGGGCACAAATCAAACGTATGCCTTCTTCGCTTTGTCAAAATCCGAACTAACACCCTCGAACGCAGGACAATTCGTGCAGCCATCATGCTTACGCTCGCATCATGTTATCTCATGTGGATGGTCACATATATGGCCCAGCTACATCCTCTCATCAGTAAGTCATCAAACCCGTTTCTGTGGTTTTATTGTCTAACGCATGAACTTCAGCGCCATATCGTTCAACAAAGGCCGGAGAAAGTTTATGATAGTACGCGCTCGCCGCTGAGTAGCATCACTCCCATCAGTGCTTCTAGACAAATGCAGAATGGATGTTCCGAGTGCTGTCCTGTGAATGTTGCTGTTGGCGTGATAAACTCGGAAGACTTCCCTCGGCAACTCTTCGCGCGTATCAAACATCCATTTTTAATCCTCGCTTCTGCAAATGAGACTGTAGAGCGATGGCAAGATTGTGGGTGGCTCGATTCCTCTTCCAAGGGTGGAGTGCAATCATCGAGAGGATAAGGGACGAAGCTTGATGTAAGGCTGGATGGGCACAAACTTCCGCAGATGTATGGCGGTGCCTGTCAAGTCCTGACATCGGATCATAAATGTCCCTGATGATATGGATGTCCAGACCGTCAGGGTAATGAAAAGAAGGACATGTCAAGCGTTCTTGTCCGGTGCCACGCGGATCAGTATAGCTGCCACCTGCTGATTGATTGCCAAGTACTGCCTCGCAGGAGGTTGACAGGCCCGGGAGGTGTTGGTAGGATCAAGAGTCGGGTTAATATGAGTGAGCGAGCAATTTCATGCAGGACGTCTCGAGAGCAAGGTTAATACAAGCTGTTCATAAAGCTGCACACGACTCGGAAGCATTCGTAACCCGGCAACTCAGCATCGATTCGCGCTCTCTGCAAGTTCCTCCTCTCCTCGTCAGTCATACACGATCACCTCCTGACAACTTATACCTCCTTGATACGCTCCTCCAGCTCTATTTACTTCTTGCTGAGTCTGCGAGGGGGGCAGTCTCGGTAATGGTGGGGGCGGGGTCCGTCGGTTGGGCACGGTGGACTCGGATCCGAGGAAACATCGCTCGCGTGACGCGTCTACACTCACAGACATCACCAGCGAGTGAAGTCTGTTCCTATCATAGTGCTTCGTTCACAGAAACGCAACGCAAACCCCACAACATAGATATTTCGTAGTCTCCCTCCAGCCCACGATTTCTTCTTAAACGCACATTTTTTCGATATTCTATCTCACTCTAGGTGAACACAGCAGACTTTATTAAGAAATGCTTCGGCCTCCACTCAATATTAACATGTCGGCAAGTCTTTTGGAAAATGGCCACAAGTAATGTACGCCGTTTCCATTCTCTTGACACGCTGTCAATTGACATGTATCTGCCCAGCATAGCAGCTAGCTTCTGTAGGAATGCTAAATATTCGTCGCGATGTCAATGACAACTACCGCCTGCCACTCCTTAACAGAATCGAGAGCAAAGACAACGGTATGAAAATTATCGTCCCTAACATATTTTTCGAGCTCGGTGCACGGACTACCCCCAAGAGCACTCGTAATGAAGACGACGTCAGGAATTGGTGTTGGGGGAATGCATGTCGTAGCTACAAGGCACGCAAAGTTCATGTATGTCCTTCAGCAGCTTCTCGACAGTATCGTGAGATCGACTAACAATCTGATACATACAGCTGGGCGACATTGTTCTTCCCAACTTATTCCTCCCCATATTTGACTTGGACGGAATCCCTGCGAATCTTCTAACGAAGAGCGTGGAACGAAAGTTTATGACTTAGTCGTCGGTCAGCACGAGCTATCGACTGTTCACAGATCAAGCGCGAAGCCTCGTTTCGAAGAGCAAACGACGGCAATTCGCCAGCTCGACACCATCGGGCGAGATGCACGTATGGCGAAAAGTCTGTCATACGCCCATGTGCTTTGGGTTGCAACCGTTTTAAGCCCCTCAATTGTGCGACTGTAAAGATGAGGTTGGGAGGAGACTGACTGACCTTCTAAGGATCCTTGGGATGAACGCAAATCGGCTCGTCCTCCTCAAACCACGCATCAGCAGCTGAAACTTCGATCTTGAGGAACCCAGCTATGTCCTTTATATCGCTCGCGAGGACGCATATACCTCTGTTTTCGTTGATCTTCTCGGGCCGTCTGATACAGCCACGGAGTGTTTCATCAAGGATTGTCTACTGGACTCTTTTCTTGGCCTTGCAACGTGATCATTTTGTGACATTGTGTGACACCCCCTTATCGACTGCTATGCTTATCTATTCTTGGTTTGCTCCTCGAGAACGCCGCGGAGGATATGAGAAAGGGTTTGGATCAGATGTTCTTGTTCAAGGTCTGTTTGTGGATGATGCATATGCATGGTCGACGCCGTTCTCAACATGCTATTCCGTTTTTATCCACAGCCCTGCACATTCCCGCACCTCCCGCCTTGACAGCATCCGAGATACCTCAATTGCACGATGGATTTAGCGTAGCGTGTGTTTTCATCATAGTGGCACCACCATCACCACCACATTGTTTTAATTCCTGTGATATAACAACTAAATAACCAGGCCTGGGGACTCCGAGATAACAAATTGCTCACGAGGCGACCAATTCCTGGAACGAGAATTTGGGCAAGCGGCGGTTGGGATTAAGCCTTGGAAATCGAATTCAACATTCATGGTATGCATTGGTAGCCCGGAGAAATGCAAATTGACTGTTCCTTTGTACTGTTTTCTTCTTTATTTCTGACTTTTTGATGACGTGCCGACAAGCAATGACTCACTTGAAATTCGGCCGGCCGGCGCTAATTGAGAATACCATCATCAATGTTTCATGGTATGAGCCTGTACAACTTCAAGGCTTCCTGTGGTCGTAAGGGCAACGTTCAGCCAGGGGTCTTCTTTTCTCCCGGTCCCTCTTATTTCTGTTTGTATCATAGGTATAGTGTTAGAAATCATGGACAGCTCTTCGATCATTTCCAGACATCCCGCGCGTGACTGCTTTGCAGCTTCACAACCGAGATGATCTACTTTGGTCCAATCGAGCGAGCTGAGTTATAAGCTCTAGATGGTGATACTTATATCTACCACGAACACCACCGTCCTACGTCCACCAAGTTCGCCTCTCACCCACACCCATTCTTCACCAATATGATCATAGTCTCAAATGATCCCATTTGGTGGCCGGCCATCAATTCATATCGTGTTTCCAGCTATTCTGTAGGTTCGTGGAGACTAGTCGGATGTTAAAGCTGATATCTCGGCCTAACCTTGACTGCGGTTTTACAGTTGCCTCCTTCGTTGTAATGATGTATGATTGGGGTGAGCATGATACGATTAAAGAACCACTGACCACTTACAAATATTTTCAGTACTTACATTCGGTCAAGAGGTATGTTGATTCTATGACCGGAGCAGCCATCTCGTTAAGAATATTTGGTTTATAGGTTGAACTGGTCTGGGTGAGTACAGTCTCATGTCAGAGGAGCACATATAATGATGTACTCAATTACAGAGGCAACGCTGGTCCTTAATGTCAGTTCTGTATCTCGGTGTATGTGGCTTGGCTGTCACTGTTGTCATGTTGTGCTGACTTGAATCTATCCTAGGTGCGCTACCTTGGAATCTTGTATGCCGCGTACGTTCGGAAGGCTAAACGATCGGTGTCGTGCTAATGATCTATCTCTCATAATCAGCCTGGAAATGCTGAGTATGTCTCCTTAGTATGTTCGCTGTTTTTGCTTCTTCTGACCAACGGCATACAGATAGTGTTCCGACCATCTTGCTGACGGATATAGTGAGTCTTCTGCACATATGCTTGCCATTCCCCTCCAATTAACCGTGGTGCCCTGTAGGAGTGGGTGTGATACTTCACTAAGTCTTCTTGGTTCGCTAATGACTGCCATGCTATACTGCCACAGATGTGAGTCTGTCTGGAGTGTGTGCTACCCAGAGAGGCTGATCACCAACGGGATTCGTCAGGCTGGATTACGTTCGTTGTATGGAATTGGACGACCGTTTTGGTTTTTGCAATGCTGTGCGGTGAGTTTAACACCTGCGAGACTTCAATGATACTGACTTGACTGAAACATGCTGAAAGTCATCATGATTACTCGGTTACATGCCATGTATCAAGGATCTAGAAAGATCCTGATATTTCTCATTGTCATCTTCCTGATTGCTGACATTTTCGGCGGAGTGGTCGCCGTCATGACAATGATGCATACTTCATGGGGTACGCTTAATTTTGGATGACAAAAAATGTACATGGGACTCATTTATAAATACCAGAGGAATTTATTCTCTTCGGCACCTATCAGTGCTGGATTGACTATGGGGAAGATATCATATTTCTGAATTCCATTACCTGGATACTCGGGAGTGTGTGGGAGGTCCTCGCACTGTGTGTCGCAGTCTGGACTGCGATAAAACACTTCCGTGATTTGCGACAATATTCGGCAGGAGGGATTATCAGGGACTGTTACACAGTGTTGATGAAAACTCACGTGATTTACTTTGCGAGGTGAGCTCATGTCGTGAATATGGTTCCCTTTTTGCTCTGAGGGATCGAACCTGCTAGCTTTGTTGCTGTTTCTTGCTTCAATCTCATTGTTTCTTTGTCTCCGACGTCCTCAGTGGTATGCTAATCGCCAACTGACCTCTGCATGCGACCACAATTCATCGTTTCTATAGGTCCAATCTCCCCTGGAAAATCAGATTTATACTGGGTTCCTTCGGATTTTGACGGTCGTGCAGTCGTTTGTGCTGGGACCACGCCTGATCCTTGGCGTTCGAGAATATCATGCTAAGCTCGTGGCGGGCTCCGACGCAGCACCTGGCATGACCTCAATCGCTTTCCAGGAGCGCGTGCATATATCGACTGGCAGTGGTGTGTGACACGGGAGATGTTAACAGTTGTCTGATTGTCTGTAGGGAGCAGGAAATTTTGTTTTTGTCCCCCTTCCAAGCCTAGTTGCGGTACTTATTTATTGTTTGGTGTCATGAAGTAGATTTCAAGCAGACAGGTCTGGACAATATTTCTGTCCTAGTATTTATTGCTATAGGTCTTGTGGCCGCCTTGTAGCATATATGTATAGGTGTCCCCAAAAGTCCATTTTCAATCCTTGTTTCTCCAGATGCAGACAGCAGAGCAATGGTGAGATTGTGGGTGGCTCGGCTCCTCTTCCAAGGGTGGGGTGCAATCATCGAGAGGATAAGCTTGAGGTAAGGCTGAGCGATGGATACAAACTTAGACTTGAAGTAAGATGTATGTTCTGACAAAAGGTCCGTGATGATATGAATCAGGCAAGCATGCCAAGCATTCTTGTCTGGTGCCACCCGGATCACTGCGGCCTGGTATAGCTGCCGTGGCCACCTGCAAAATGAATGATCGTCTCTGCCTCACAGCAGGTGTTGGTAGGGATGATCAAGAGTCAGGTTAGTATGAGTTCCCCGCTTCTTGCTCTTCTGCAGTGCCGGCAGTCTCGGTAATGGTCAGTCGGTTGGTGAACTCGGATCCAAGGACTTCCAGCATCGTTCCCGTCCACACCCACAGACAGGGGAAACACACGCATTTTGATAGTGCGTTGAAGATGAAGTGTGAATCTATTATTAGACTCACTGCGCTAAATTTGGCCTGGAGTTGCAATGTTCTCCGAGTCCGAGTCAACTTACCTAGGCCTCAGCCTTCTGAATCGATAACGTTCCAGTTTGGCCATGGAAGAATCTGGCCAATCGATAATGGACGCTTTGAAACAGATGTTCATCAGATGAAGATGTGTTTGGAAGCGCCCTGAACTATTAAAACAGTCTTCATTGCAGACAGGCAGCAGACGCCTGTCCATCTTTCGCACCACCCACTACCCTCCTCGTTTCATTTGAAACCTCTTTACACACACGCTCAGCAATCCTTCCCACTTCCTCGATGAATGAAAATCCACCTCGACAAAAGCGCGGGAGGTGGTTGAAATCAAGTCGTTCAGACCCTCATTTGGTAGGGGAGAGAGGCAGGAGGGCAGCCAGTCAAGATGTGGGGACTTTCGTTTTTACAATTATGCATCATTTCTAATGATTACAGCCGTCCTCTCTCTCGCCTTCGAGAAATAGGTTTCGTGGCCGATTTTCGGGGCTGATTCCCAAGTTATTCGGCAAGATGACCAAGCGCTTCACTCGAAGCGCTCGACAGTCTCCCGACCCTGAACCCATGGCTGCAAGTTCCAGCCTACAGAACATCCAACCTGTTCAGTCAACAAAGATATGTACAATACCAATTCTGAGTGTACCCCGTGTGCCATGATTGCTACTAATCTGAATCGCTTCTGCAGGACCTCGGCGCTTCCACACACGAACCGAAACTTGAGGAATCTTCCAATTCAGGGATTACAGAAGTCAGTTCGAAATATCCTCATCCGTCTCTTTTGACAATGCGCTGACGTCTATACTAAGGTTGAAGATCTCGACCCGAAGTCTGTCGACGAAAAAATCGCCAATGCTACCAAAGGTCTCGCAGGCATTGGCCAGGTTCCAACATTTGCCCAATATACTTCTTCAGCGGCCAACAACCTACAAGCTGTTTCTGATACTGTCGACACATTCTCCACGCTTCTTGGACCCTTGAAGGCGTTCAACTCCATTGCCAACGAGATCGCAAATGTACAACCATTTATCTCTCTTCTCTACGTGACTAACATCCATACGCAGGTCCATCCATACGCGAAGGTGGCACTGAGTATCTTTACTTGCGCATCCAAGGTAGGTTCCTTCTCGATGATCGCCGTCACAGGTTGACAAAGTTTCGGTAACAGATGATTCTTGATCAGGCAGACCGTGACGTCGCGGTTACCAGTCTGCTCTTAAAGATATCTCAAGTCTACACGTTCATCACGGAAAAGGAGGAGTTGGCCAAAATTGAATCCATGCTAGTGATATATGGACAGATAGCGCAGCAGACATTGGAGTGCGCTGATTTTATCAGCCATTACTCCGAGACGAAGAGCGCCTGTGAGTCGATCCTACTCCTTTCTGCCCCGAGACTCAATGTTGCCTGTTTGTATAGGGATAAAACTTGGCAAGCACGTTTTCAATGAAACGGACGCCACAATCCAGAGCTACAACAATGTCCTCGACAGTCTCATGCAGCAATTCCGTGACTTGGCGGCTCGTGACACCGTTGTGATCGCCTACCATATGTGTAAGTGTTGGTTTTCAGGTCGTTTTGAGCCTTATCTGACATTCCACGACCCCTGGTATAGCTGAGAGTTTGGACCTCGTAGGCATGGAGTACGCAACGGGCGCCGGATTGAATGCTTCTAAGTGTTGTTTGCCAAATACTCGGCAAGACCTTCTGGAGGATATTCGGAATTGGATCACCAGCACCGAGGAGGGCGGTCCACGCGTCTTATGGTTGTCCGGCACAGCAGGCAAGGGTAAATCGGCTATTGCTCATACAATAGCCAACTGGTATATCGAAAGTGGTGGTCTTGGCTCATGCTTCTGCTTCGATCGTACTCGGCAAGCGGATCGCCGTCAGGACAAAATATTCACGACCATAGCAAGCGAATTGGCGGACTGCAACCATATCATGCGGCGAGCCTTGGCGCAAGCAGTTCGCGATCACAACGGACTCAAGCGAACTGCTGATATTGCAAAACAAAGGCAGGAACTAATCGTCGGACCGACAAGCATAGCCTCAAAACTCATCGCTGCACCCGTCCTGATTGTCATCGAGGCACTGGATGAGAGTGGTGAAGCTAATTCCCGGGAACAGATTCTTCGTTTGCTCGCTGGCAAACTGAACACTTCCACCTCACAACTAGCCGAACTCCCAGCCAACTTCCGCATTCTCCTTACTTCCCGTCCCCTCGAAGATATTCACAACAATCTGCACGCCGCGCCACATGTTCGCCATATTTTCCTGGATGATGTCTCGTCTGAGTCCACAGAACTTGACATTCAACTTTATATCTCCCATAAACTGGAAGACCTGCGTCACGTCTTCAACGATGCGCACTTTAAGACGCTTGCTCAAAAATCTGACGGCCTGTTTGAGTGGGCTCGTCTTACCTGCGAGTATATCAAGGGTACGAACAGAGTTGGCTTGGATCCGATGGAACGGTTCGACGCTGTGGCTACTGGAACATCTGAAACAGGAATACGTCTCTTAGATGACATGTATGAACTTATCTTGACAGACATTATTCCCAAGAAGGAGCGCAGGGAAGCGATACCCGTGTTTTGCTCTGTGATGGGTCAAATACTTGCATCATTAGAACCGCTTCCAATGACTGCATTGACCGTGATGCGATAGTACTGACGGCCGTTACAAAGTGGACCGGGTCGTTGGGCCATTGAGCTCTCTGTTGACCGGCACCACGGATCTCCATACTCCCATACGTCCCCTCCATGCATCCTTCTACGACTTTCTCACAGACAAATCACGCAGTAATGACTTCTTCGTTGATATGTCTTTGGCACAAAGCAACCTTGCCTTTGCCTCGCTTCGGGTCATGAAGGACGGACTTCGCTTCAACATCTGCTCCTTGGAGACCTCCTACTTACCCAACTCTTCCGTCCCTGATCTGGAGAAACTAGTCAAAAATTCCATTCCGGCTGAACTATCATACTCATGTCGCTTCTGGGGGACTCATGTGGCAGTCCTGTTCTTCGAAACATCACTCGCTAAGGAAGTTGAAGCTTTCTTCGATGGAGAGCGCCTTCTTTGGTGGTTGGAAGCGCTGGCTCTGATGAATGCCTTAGTGGCTCGACAGTGACCCTCTCATCTATTGCAAAGTGGTTTTCGGTGCGTGGCTCAAGCTCATTCTTTGGCCAACGAATTCTTACGAGTAGTGGGGTGGTCGTAGGGTCACGCCGAGTTCACGCATGTCAGTGACGCTACCAGGGATACTCTGCGTTTCATCCGAACTTTCGCAACCACCATTTTACGCAGCACTCCCCATTTATACTTGTCCGCTCTGCCATTCGCTCCAACGCAGTCGAGAATGTTTCACAAGTTCGCCTCAAAGTTTCCTTGCACGCCTCGCATTGTTGCTGGCCATGTCGAAAATTGGCCTCAGATGGAAAAGATAATCCACGCGAATGACATTGTTTATTCGGTTGCAATGTCGCCAGACGGAAAATACATCGCGTGTGGTTTATACAATGGAACTATCCAGGTATGGGATACGGAGACGGGTGAGGAATTGTGTGCCCCTCTTCAAGGCCACATTCAACGTGTTACGTCCATCGCATTCTCGCCGGATGGACATCGCATCGTTTCAGGTTCAGATGACAAGACAGTCCGGGTGTGGGATGCGAAGACTGGCGAGGCATTTGGATCCCTTCTCCAAGGCCACGATGCCTCTATTTGGTCTGTCGCAGTTTCACCGGATGGAAAACGGATCGTGTCTGGATCGGAAGACAAGACAATTCGGGTGTGGGACATGGAGACTGGCGAGGCATTTGGTGCCCCACTCCAAGGGCACGCGTACGGAGTTTACTCTGTCACAATCTCACCAGATGGGAAACGCATCGTGTCTGGTTCGTATGACAACGCGATTCGGGTGTGGAATATGGAGACGGGCGAGGCATTGGGCGCCCCTCTCCAAGGTCACACCAGCTGTGTTAATTCTGTCGCAATCTCGCAGGATGGGAAACGCATAGTCTCTGGTTCAGACGACAAGACGATTCGAGTGTGGGATATGGAAAGTGGGGAGGCATTGGGTTCCCCATTCCAAGGCCACACTCACAATGTAATGTCAGTCGCAATCTTGTCGGATGGAAACCGCATCGTGTCTGGTTCATTTGACCAGACGATCCGAGTGTGGGATGCCAAGACTGGCGTGGCATTAGGATCCCCCCTTCAAGGTCACACTGACTAGGTTCGGTCTGTCGCCATCTCGTCGGATGGAAGTCGCATAGTCTCTGGTTCATTCGACAAGACGATTCGGGTGTGGGATGCTGACACCATTACGGGCAAGGCATCGGTTTCCGCCCTCCAAAGCCACACTGCCTCCATTAACTCTGTTGCAATCTCGCCAGATGGACATCGTATCGTGTCCGGTTCAGATGATAAGACAGTTCGGGTGTGGGATATAGAGACTGGCAAGGCATTACTTGCACCTCTCCAAGGGCACACGGACTCTGTTCTGTCAGTTGCAATATCGCCGGACGGGAAGGGAATTGTGTCTGGTTCAGCTGACACGAGCATCCGTATGTGGAATGCGGAAACTGGGGAGGCATCGGGCGTTAGTCTCCAAGGTCACACAGGCTCTGTTCGGTCTGTCGCAATCTCGCCGGACAGAAACTGTATCGTGTCTGGTTCAGACGACAACACAATCCGGGTGTGGGATATTGAGACTGGTGAGGCATGTCCTCTCAGCGGGCACTCTCGCTGGGTTCGGTGTGTTGCAATTTCATCGGACGGAAATCGCATAGTGTCTGGTGCGCATGACAAGACAGTTCGGGTGTGGGATATGGGGGCCGGAAAGGCATCGAGTGCCCCTCTCGAAGGCCACACTGACTATGTCCGCTCTGTTGCAATCTCGCCGGATGTGTGCCGCATCGTATCAGGCTCAGAGGACATGACTATCCGTGTGTGGGATATGGGGACTGGCAAGCCATCGGGCGCGCCTCTCCAAGGCCACACTGGCTATGTTAACACTGTTGCGATCTTCTCAGATGGTAAACGCATCGTGTCTGGCTCAGATGACCAGACCGTCCGGGTGTGGGACATGCAGACTGGTGAGGGAGTAGGGGCCCCTTTCCGAGGGCACACCAGACACATTCTGTCTGTCGCAATCTCGCCTGATGGCAAACTCATGGTGTCTGGCTCAGAAGACAAGACCATCCGGGTGTGGGATGTAGACTTTCTAAACCTGCGCCAACCATTTGAAGCCCCTGCAATATGTTTTTCATCCAACCCAAATCATGCCCTCCATTCCTCCTCTCTCCAAAATGCTGCAACCCCAGGCCCATTAGGTCCGAACAAGGAGGGCTGGGTTGTAGGTCCCGAAGGACGACTTCTCTTCTGGATCCCGTTCGCTTTATACCCATCTGCAATGTATCACATGTATGCCCCAGGCAACACGCTGGTGATACCTAACAATGCCCCGCAGCTAGACTTGAGTTGTGTTGCGCACGGCACATCGTGGCACAAGTGTCGGGAACAGTAGTAGGTTGTTTCGCCTTCGTGGTAGTGTCTGTGAGTCGAACTTGGGCACGTACTACTTGTGTTAATCGACTGAAGATATGCGCATATTTTTACAGGTTTCTTACAATACATGTTTACCTTCTTGCACTTCATATGTTCCGTACTGCCACTTAATGGGCTCGCTCTCGTAACACAGTTTAAGGCTGCACAAAGATTTCATTCACATGTTTACATACTCTCCTCCCGTCACTACTATACTCGCTAGAATTGCATCTCAGTTTCCTTCCTGCAGGATAAACTGTGCAAGTTAGAAACCAATGCGAACTTGAACCACTTACTCACTTTGCATCATCAGCCTCATCCTCTCATCGTCAGACTTCATAATTTACCTTCTTTCCAAACAGATGGCTCGCTGCAATTGACTTCTTCCTCCCTCGAAGCCGTGCCCGCCAGCATGGACCGTGACACCATCCAACTACCCGAACAACTCTTGACGAAGACTAATGACGGGCAGCTCAGGCGTAAGCAGCTGCTCTCTCCTGAGCATCTTTCGATGCGCATTCACCGGGAGAAACGACGGAAGGATAGAGGTGAGGTGGAGAAGAGGCCGTACGTGGAACTTGACATTGGAGAGGGATGGTTGGGCCCTGGGGCGTCGACTAGTCCTCAGAGGTTCGTTCCTGTAATTTCATATGTTAATCATACTGGGTATACTATGGGCTCATTGAGCGAGCAATTTCATACAGGACGTCTCAAGCTCAAGAGCAAGGTTAATACAAGCTGTCCATGAAGTTGCACTGGCACACGACTCGGAAGCATTCGTAACCCGGCAACTCAGCATCAATTCGCGATCGGAGTCCTCTCGTCAGCCATGGCCCATACATGATCACCCCTTGATCAAACTCCTCCTTGATACGCTCCTCCAGCTCGATTCGCTTCTTGCTCTTCTGCAGTGCCGGCAATCTCGGTAATGGTGGGGTGGGGTCCGTCGGTTGAGGTGGACTCGGATCCAAGAACTTCCAGCATCGTTCACGTCCACACCCACAGACGGTAGACCTCACCAACGACCCACTGCGAGTGAAGTCTGTCCCTAGAGTGTGCTGTTCACAGAAACGCAATGCAAACCCCACACCCTAGATATTTCGCGGTCTCCCTCTAGCCCACGACTTCTTCTCAAACACACATTTCTATCCCACAGTTTCCCACTGTAGGAGAAAACAGCAGGTTTAGCAAATCTGGAAGTGTCCATAAGTAATGTACGTCGTTTCAGTTCTCTTGACATACTTTCAATTAACTAGGGTAGGTGACCCTAGCGTTAGATATATCTGCCCAGCATGGCAGCTAGCTTCTGTAGGAACTGTGAATATTTGTCGCGATGTCAATGACAACTTCCACTGCTACCGTCTGCCACTCCTTAACATAATCGAGAACAAAGACAACGGTATGAAAATTGTCGTCCCTAGCGTGTTCTTCCACTGTGAGCTCGGTGCACGGACTGCCCCCAAGAGCACTCGTAATGAGGGCGACAGGGATTGGTGTTGGGGGAATGAATGTCGTAGCTACAAGGCACGCAATTTTCTCGTAAGTCCTTCAACAGCTTCTCAACAGTATCGTGAGATCAACTAATAATCCGATACATACAAGGCAAAATTGTTCCTCCCAACTTATTCCTCCCCACATTTGACTTGGACATTCCTCTGCAAATTTTTTTTTTCTTCCAACGAAGAGTGTGGAACGAAGGTTTATGACTTAGTGGTCGGTAAAGACGAATTACGACTGCTCACAGATCGAGCGAGCGACGCAAAGGATTTGGCTGGGTTCTTCAAGATCGAAGTTTCAGCTGCTGATGCGTGGTCTGAGAAGGATGAGCCAATTTACGTCCATCCTAAGTATCCGTAGAAGGTCGGTCTGTCTCCCATCGACCTCATGTTTATAGTCGCACAATTGAGGGACTGAAAACGGTTGCAACCCAAAGCACATAGACGTGCCACAAAATTTTCCCCAAACGCGCATCGAGCTCACGAATCGTCCTCGTTTACTCTTCGAAATGGGGTTTCGCGTAAGGACTTATATACCCCTCACGGATGTTCGCGTTGATCTTCTCGGGCCGTCTCAGTCACAAATTGGTTTTACATTTCATCAAAGATTCTCCGCCGGATTATTTTCTTGGTTTATTTTGGCCTATCGGCGTGATCATTTTTTGACATCGTGTGACACCCCTTATCGGACGCCGCGCTTATTCATTCTTGATCTGCTCCTCGAGAATGCCGCGGAGGATATGGAAAAGGACTGTGATCAGAGGGTTTTATTCAAGGTCTGCTTGTAGATGATGCGTAGTCGACGCCGTTCTCAACATGTTATTCCGTTTCTGTCCACAGCATTGCACAGTTAACAATGCTGGTTATTTCCCTACCTCCCATCCCGACAGCATTCAATCAATCGCACGATGGATCTCGCGTAGTGCGGCACTACCCACCACTACATTGTTCTCATTCCTGTGTTATTGCAGTCCAATAACCGGGACAGGAGATGGTGAATTGCGCACGAGGCGACAGATTCCTGGAACGAATATTTGTGCAGGATGAGGGAAGCGGCGCCCGCCACATTGAATTAAGCCTTGAACGCTGAACTTTGAGGGTGTGCGTTGGACACCCGCAGAAATGACTAGCACTATCATTACTTGATGGCATTTTGACTTCTGATGGCCAACAGGCAGTGACCTGAGACTCCGCAAGCCTGTTGCGCTAATCGAGAACACCGCCAGCCTATCAGAATGATCAGATATCAATGTCTTATGGCATAACCCTGTCAACGCCAAGCCTAGGATGTTTAATTAGAATTGAGCAGCCTTTTAATAATTAGAAATCGTGAATTGGATGTTGGTATTAGAGGTTCATCGACATCACTCACCTAGTACACATTCTCTACCAATATGACCATAGTCTCAAATGATCCCACTTGGTGGCCGGGTATTAATCCGTATCGTGATTTAAGCTACTTTATAGGTTCGTAAAGAGCAGTCGGATATTGAAGCTGATATCTCAATCTAACCTCGACTGCGGTTTCTCAGTTGCCGCCTTTGTTGTAGTGGTGTATGACTGGGGTGAGCATGATAGTATTGAAGAACTGCTGATGTCTTAAAAGTATTTTCAGCACTTACATTCGGACAAGAGGTATGTTGATGCTATCACCGGAGCCTGAGTCCTCGCTAAGAATGGTCTTATAGCTCGAATTGATCTGGGTGAGTAATGTCTCATGTCAGAGGACACATGAAAGTTCACTTAATTCCAGAGGCAACGCTGGTCCCTGATGACAATTCTGTATCTTGGTGTATGTGGCTTGCCAGTGCTTGCCATCACAGTTGTCATGTTGTACTGACTTGAAAATATCCTAGGTGCGCTATCTTGGAATATTATATACCGTGTATGTTTGGAAGGCTCAGGACTGTGCTTGTACTTATGAATGATCTCTCACACTCAGCTTGGACACAGTAGGTATGTCTTCTCACATTCTCGATGTCTTTGCTTCTTCTAACCGGCTGCATACAGGCAGCGTTCCGACGATCACGGTGACAGATGCAGTGAGTCTTCTTCACTGATGCCTGTTATTCCTTTCCAATTAACCGCGGCGCCCTGTAGGGGTGAGTATGATTTTTTACCAGCTTCGTTCGCCAACGACTGCCACACTATACTGCCACAGATGTGAGTCTGTTTGGGGTGTGCTACCCGAGGCTGATCACTGACTGGATCCCTCAGGCCGGATGTTGTTCATCATATGTAATTGGGCGAGTGTTTTGGCATTTGTAATGGTGTGCGGTGAGCTTGGCACTTGCGAGAACTCGGTGATATTGACTTGACTGAAACATATTGCAAGTCATCACCATCACTCGGTTGCATGCCATGCATCAACAATCTGGAAAGATCCTGATATTTCTCATTGTCGCCTTCCTGGCTGACAATATTTTCAACGGAGTGGTAGCCATAATGACAACGATACATGCTTCAGGGGGTACGCTTCATTGTGGACAAAAAATGCATGTGGCTCATTGATTAATACCAGAGGAGCTCATTCTCTCGGGCACCTATCAGTGCTCGATTGGAAATACGGAAGTTGTCGCACTTCTGAATTCCATTACTTGGGTATTTGCCATTGCGTGGGAGGCCCTCGCACTGTGTCTCGCAGCCTGGATTGCGGTAAAACACTTCCGTGAACTGCGACGACATTCGACAGGAAGGATTATCGAGGACTGTTTCACGGTGTTGATGAAAACTCACCTGCTTTACTTTGCGAGGTGAGCTCATATTGTGATTATTGTTCCCTTTGTCCACTGAAAGGTCGGATGTGGTAGCTTTGTCGCTGTTTCTTGCTTCGCCCTCGTTGTTTTCTTCTCTCCAGTACCCTCAATGGTATGTCGATCTTTCACTGACGTCTGCATGCGACCATGGTTCATCATTTCTGTAGGACCAATATTCCCTGGGAATCAATATTTGTCTTGGTGTTCTTCAAATATTGACGTCCGTGCAGATGTTCGTGCTAGGGCCACGACTGATCCTTGCTATCAGAGAATATTACGCTAAGCTTGTGGTCGACTCTGACGCAGCAACTGGCATGACATCAATTGCTTTCCAAGAGCGTGTGCATATATCGACTGGCAGTGGTGTGTAATACGGGAGATCTTAATAGTTGTCTGGTTGTCTGTAGGGAGCAGGAAAAATTGGTTTTTCGTCCCCTCTCCAAGCCTCGTTGCGGTACTTAAAGTCGTAGTATTTATTCGATTCATTTGCTATAGGTCCTGTGGCCGCCTTGTAGCATATATATAGTTACTTTCCATGTCTGTGTGCCCATGGGGCAGAAACAGTCTGATAGTGCACGCACGTGTAAGCCAGTTGGCGTGAGTAGGAAATGGGAGGTTGAACGTTGAATATAGAATGATGGTGTAGTGCATATATGAATCGTGGACGTCCGATACTGAACCCTGGATAGGCGAACCGCGGGTTTTGGTGATCATACGACGAGGCTCTGTACATCTTCCTTGCGCGCCGCTTCAAGGTTGCTTCAGTTAGTTGGAGAAACGGAAAGATGAGTGTGTACTCGAGAGCGGTCGATAGGTTGGCCTGGTGGCATGAGGTAAGTGGTGTCCGTGCGATGTTCAATAGCGGCTGTTCACGCATCCGCTAGCGTCCAAAGCGAAACTGCAACCAAGTTTATATGTGAATGCGAAAGAGTGAATGCTACAGCATATCGAACATTCCGAGCCGTCCAAATACGCCACTGAGAAGTACACGGCAACACTGGCGGGTGCCAGGAGATTAACACTAGCACAGGAACTTCGGTCATGGCTGTGTATCGAGAAGCGAATAGTACATCTTGCAAGGACGACCACGCTGTGGGAAACTTCCCTCTCTATCATTGCTAGGCTCTTGATAATATCAACTCTCAATCTGAATTTCCCGAACGGAAGAACTGACGATCAGTTTAAATACAAAGTGCTCCAGAGCGAAACTTCAAACGAGTGTCAGGCTTACGGGGTTTTCACACGAAAGGAGTTCATCGTACCTTCAAACGCATCCAGATAATATTTCTCCCATACTGGACTTCTGGACTGTTTCGCTCGCGGAGATGCAGCCATGGCTTCTACGCCAATGAAGGCAGCCGCCACGATATCGATCATGATATCGATTATGAGCTTGGAGGGTTACGATGATAACATTAAATCCATATTCCGGACAGCCAGCGAATTATCAGCAGTTCTCGGGACAAGACCACTCTGAAATGGGATCTGAAGGCGGATAAGGAGATTGGGGATGCGTGGGGTGTTCGTGAGGAGGATACATATGTGTTGCGGTATCAAGAAATAGTCGATGAGTCGTCATTGGTGGTGGGGACAATATTCCGTAGCTGAAAGTCTGTGAGGTTGAGACGGGGATTGGGAAATATTGATGTTTCAAGGCACTCACAATGGATCACCATGCATTGATTTCTCTGCGAATGTGCAGCACAAGTCCTGCTGGCAGTTGGCGAGTAGGGAAAGTGATTTGACAGCGCGGATATCATATGAACTTGAACGCACATCACTGGCAAACGATCCATTCAATCCAGTGGGCACAGTTCCATCGATTCTCGAAGAAGCTCGCAATGATTATCAATTCGAGGCCAGAGATGGTTGAATCGCTATGTGTGCAACGTCGCTCTATATATACGCCCACATCTTTATATCCATAGCCCGTACAGCACAAACTAAAAGCCCTGCTCGCTATCTTCTGACATTGCCATCTCCAGAATGTCAGTGATTTGGACACTCTGGGGCCAAAATATGGGGTGAACAGTTAGTGTAGGGGGCAGAATGGAATTGCCCTTGTGGCAATTGGCAGAATGGCAGAAGTCGGCCAAAGTATTATGAGCGTTTTTGACTATTTTTAACTGCATTTCTACTAAGGCAAAATAATTTTGACTACTAGTGACAGTGAGGCTGCACCTTCTGATGTCAAAAGAGCATCAATATTCCACTCGGATGCACTCTCTGAGCCTCAATTGAGTACATCAATCTCTTCAATGAAGCTGGCTGGTGTGATACCTTGTTCAACCCTCTCTAGCTCACAACAGTCGATGATGCCACTGTCCAGAATGTTCAGCACATGTCCTTCAATCAAAATACCACCTGCCTCATCATTTTCTTGCAGTTGGCCTAGTGTACGGTAACTTTGGTGCATGCTAATTTACAGGTGCTAATTAGCGCTAATCTACTGGGTACATTTGGGAGGCCCAAAACACGCTGTTAATTTGGGTTAATTTGCTCGAGGTGTTGTATCAGCCGATTTGCTTGACGTCGCCTGCCAGAATGAGATTTTTGACCTATCAAGACAAGCCAACATTGAACGTTCATTGAACACCTGCCAACGCTCATGGAGGCCAACTCAGAACGACACGACAAACTTAACTTACTCGCACTTTACCTCAAAAATCTCCCAGACCATACACCATTGGTCCCTGCATCAACCACAGCATATGGCTTTGACTTTTACGTTGCCGATGATGAAGAGGTCTCGGTCCACATGGGTGAGATTGGTGCTCTGAATCGGGAATTCGAAATCCGACTGGGTCAGCGCAATAATGGGCCAATCATCTTCAAAGAGCGAGGTGCAGGTCTCGAGGGTCTTGTTGATGTGCTGAAGTCATATCTTGAGAAACACAAGCATTCAAATGAGGTTGTATTACTTCACAAATGGCTGGATGATCTCATCACGGCTGCAGAGCATGTATACATGTCTGCGAAGGTCTCAGTAAGTGATCATGAGATAGGAGCAAATTGAACAAACTGACACTCATAACGAAACATAGGTGCTGAGTGGCTGAACAACGAGCGAGGACTGCTTGTCAAAGCATCAACAACATCGTCCCTTGTTGCGTCATCGTCGTTAGAGGCACTTCCTGATGCAAAAGCTTGGGATGCATGGCCGTAGAACCATATTTACCCTAATTAACCGTTAAATTCGTCACATTTACAAGTAAATTAGCGCTAATTAGCTCACTTGCAAATTTACGCTAATTTACAGACGTTAATTTGACCTTGTGGATGGCCTCTGCAAATTAGCAGCGTTAATTTGGCCTCAGACCAAATTAACAGGACACTAAGTTGGCCAGCTTCCCGTGCCTCATGCTCAAATCTTTCAAACTCCTCTCTCAACTCCTCGTCGGTAATCAATTCTGGACCCGTGAGATAGTCCTGGTCATCCGAGTCTGCTGCGAGGGGAAGAATCCATGCAAATGATCTTTGCAACTCGTCCGCAAGAGCAACATCGAGTCCACATTCAGGGCGGGTATGCATATGTGCGTCTGACCCTGAGACTCGGAAAGACTGGAAGAAGCTTCTGTTTCCGCAATAGATGGGGATAGGTCTTGATTGCCTTTCTTTGTAGCGAGATAGCCACGAACATCTGCGCGGGTGCGATCAGGGGTGTTGGGGCATGTTTTTTTGGTCAATTAAGTGTTTGAGGTGGTTATCATCACGGCCCTCGATGGATGCTGAGCAGTAGTTACATTTGAAAAAGTAGTGGTTTGAGTTGTTTTTGACTTTTTCCATGGGAACAAAGTGGTCGGACACCATTTTTCGGACAGGATGGCCCTTAGGCTTTTGGGACATTGTAATCACCAACTTGCACACTGAGATACATTCAAATGTATGTCAAATTCTTCTAGTTTGTTCGTGGGTGCACACATAGTTCTGCCGAGTTCTGCCAACCGCCCTCCACCTACTGCCGGCAATTGCCACTGGCAGAAATATTACATTCTGCCAACAACACTAGCCGTGAACTCTGGGGCAGTGACTCTGAGGCTCATCGGCAGAGTAGCTGAGTTTAAACACCGCTTGATGACAAAGCCCAGCCCTTGCAATGCACTCATTGCTGATCAGCACACTGTATTTATGCTCCGGTCTACCTTATGATAATGCCATACCCGCTGTCCTTCCTGCCCCTCTCATCCGCCCACGCCTGTGCCCACCTCATCATGTATTCAGTGCAAAAGGATCTTGCATCGCCGGGATCAAAGCCCAAGGAGGCACCCACCCTGACCGTCATGACGTGAGCATGGTTAGATCTGACTGATCTACAGGAAGATGATTTCAACTATCGTCGCGCTACCTCGCTGTCGCCGACATGCTCGCTTTAGTCAGGTACTGTTCAGTTTCACTTTTGGCGGCGTCCCCTTCGTTCGGGCAACTTATCACCAGAACCCCAAGGCTTGGTTGGAGACGGAGCCAACCATCCTCGAGATGCACAAGAAAGCAGGGCGGACTCAAGATGGTCTCTGGTCAAACTACCTTGCTGCACGGCGCCGTGCCTTGGGTGAGGTCAGCAAGAAACACAGCAGGCGCACATGGTTTTTTTGTCGCGCTCCTCCTTCACTCACTCATTGATTTGTCCCGCCACTTGATTTATTCGTTCTATTATCACAGCCTTCTGTGTGTTGTACCCTCTCATCTCTGTTTGTAATCTAGGGATGATATATTCTCCGCGCGTCAACCATGGATCTTGAATTAGGCTGTGACAATTGATGCAAATCGAGTGTAGTGCGCCTTGTATCGCTTTCGCACTTACCGTTTAACGACGTCCTTATGATACGATAGGCCGATGACCGAGGTGGAGGGTGAGAAGGGAGGAGTAGGGGCATTGAAAGGTGTGCTTCAAGGGGCTGTACAGGTGAGTCATCTGTTTGCTTCGTTCCCTTGTTTAAAATTATCTACATGTTCACCATAAGCCCACCTGTTGAACGATCTCGGAAGTGCTGTTACGATCGGGCCGGTGAAGCAGAGACTGCCCATGCTCATCGAGAACCACTGAGATGCCAGGCTTCTATGAAGCTCACATCGCACGTAAGCCGTTGTTAGACCAAGTTTTGCATCGGTTTTCAGTTGATTTTGCATCGAGGGGCGTGCCTTGGCAGCTGCATGGCCGGGGTGAGCTATCACGCAATTAAGAGCCTTGGGATATAGATGCTGCTGAGGCTCGTCGATCAGGTTTTATGACATCAGTTTCACAAGTCAGGCTTCATGTGGTCATAATAGCGCGGCCGAATCTTCTTTTCCATGTCCTCTCTTAGTACTATCATAATCTAAGGATGTCATTGAATCTTCACCAGATATTGATTACAGATTCTCAACTAGGATGTCTGCGGCTGTGCAAGCTGATGCCTGTCACCACCAAACCCATACCACATTGCAAATTGAAGATTCTGCACTCACTATCTCTGGCATAAATACAGGTGATGTTCCGACAATCTCGCTGACAGATGCAATGGGTCTTCTTCACCGATGCCCGCCACCCCTCTCCAACCAATCGCGGCGCCCTGGCGAGTCGCTTAGGAGACAGAACTATGAATGCAAAGTAACACAGCATAACGCCACCATAGCACCAGGGCTGGCGGTTGATCGTGCTTTTATATGTTCACGCGTTTCCGGCGGCTCGGTATCGGTGTCCACCTCGTGCTGTGTATTTGCAATCCGTCCTCTACCCTTGAATGGAATTCCCAAAATCATATCGACGACTGGGGGTGACGACTTCTCAAGCCATGTATAAGTATCAGAAAATCAACGAAAATCACTGGATTTAGCGTAGCGTGCGTTTACATCAGAGTGGCACTGTCCTTGCTATTCTCACTCCTGTGATATTGCAGCTGAGGTTGACTGTTACTTCGTGGCATTTACTTCTTTTTCTAACATTTCTAGTGGCGCTGCCAACAGTTGAAGCTCAGCTGACGACGCTCATCGAACACATAATCATCAATCTTTCAGAGCATAATTTGAAGGCTTCCTGTGGACGATGCTCGGGCTTTCGTCTCTAATTGATCCGTCCACATCCGATCAACCGCACGCTGCAAATTGGATGTGATTTGTCTTGTATCGGATTCGCACTAGTGACTATTTAGTGGCATCCCCTCGATACGATAGGCTCAACACCCCCATTTTCTACCAATATGACCATAGTCTACAATGATCCCACTTGGTGGCCAACCATCAATGCAAATCGTTTGTCTAGCTATTTCGCAGGTTCGTGGAGATCAGTTGGATGTTGAAGCTGATGTGTCGATCTAACATTGACTGCGGTTTCGCAGTTGCCTCCTTTGTTATAGTAATGTATGATTTGGGTGAGCATGATAATGTCAAAGGACTGCTGACCACTACAAACGTTTCTAGCACTTACGTTCGGACAAGAGGTATGATGATTCTATGACCGGAGCAGTCATGTCGCTAAGAATGATTTTATAGGTCGAACTGGTCTGGGTGAGTACAGTCTCATGTCAGAGGAACACACATGAAAATACCCTTAATTCTAGAGGCAGCACTGGTCCCCGATGACAGTTCTGTATCTTGGTGTATGTAGCTTGCCTGACATGGGTGTCATTTTGTGCTGACTTGAAAATATCCTAGGTCCGTTACCTCGGAATCTTACATGCTGCGTATGTTCTGAGTGCTAAACAATCGGTGTTGTACTAATTGTTCATTTCTTATAATCAGCCTCGACATTCTGAGCATGTCTCCCTAGTACATTCGCTGCCTTTGCTTCTTCTGACCAACGACATACAGGCAGTGTTCCGACCATCTTGCTGACAGATACAGTGAGTCGTCTGTACAGATGCCTACTCTACTATTCCTCTCCAATTAACCGTGGTACCCCGCAGGAGTGGGTGTAGTTCTTTACTAACTTTTTTTTCACTAATGACTGCTACACTATACTGCAACAGATGTGAGTCTGTTTGGAGTGTGTACCACCCGTCACTGACCGGATCTGTCAGGCTGGATCATGTCCGCCGTATTACGGACTTGGGCGATTATTTTGGTACTTGCAATGCTGTGGGGTGAGCTTGGCACTTGTGAGACCTCAGTGATATTGACTGGACTGAAACATGCTGCAAGTCATCATGATCACTCGGTTACATGCTATGTATCAACAATCCAGAAATATTCTGGTGTTTCTCATTGTCATCTTCTTGGCTGTCAACATTTTCAACACAGTGGCCACCACAATAATAATGATGCATATTTCAGGGGGTACGCTTAATTATAGATGACAAAAAAATGACCATGGGGCTTATTTATGAATTAGACTCGGAGGAACTCATCCTCTCTGGCACCTATCAGTGCTCGATTGACTACACGAAAGATATACTACTTCTAATTTCCACTGGTTGGATACTTGCCGCTGCGTGGGAGGTCCTCACACTGTGTATCGCAATCTGGATTGCGGTAAAACACTTCCGTGAACTGCGACAACATTCGGCAGGAGGAATTATCGAGGACTGTTTCACGGTGTTGATGAAAACTCACATACTTTACTTTGCGAGGTGAGCTCATATCGTGATTATTGTTCCCTTTTTCCACTGAAGGGTCGGACGTGGTAGCTCTGTTACTGTTTCTTGCCTCCAGCTCATTACTAATTTCTCTCCAACACTTTCAACGGTATGTCAATCTTTCACTTACCCTTAGCTCTGCATGCGACCACGGTTCATCATTTCTATAGGATCAATCTTCCCTAGAAACCCACACTTTTTATGGTTTGCTTCAGATTTTGGAGGTCGTGCAGATGTTTGTACTGGGACCCCGCCTGATCCTTAGCGTTCGAGAGTATTATGCTAAGCTTGTGGCCGATACCGACGCAGCAACTGGCATGACCTCAATCGTTTTCCAGGAACGTGTGCATATATCGACTGGCAGTGGTGTGTGATGCTCCGTGAAGTTAACGGCTGTCTGGTACTCTATGAAGAGCAGGGGAATTTGTTTTTATTTATTCCAAATTTTGTGATGGTATTGATTAAGTTATTTGGTGTTCCGACGTAGATTTCAAGGAGATAGGTCTCAGAGGGCAAAACTTTCGTCATAGTATTTAGTCAAGTAATTTATTATACGTCCTGACAATGTTCAAACCAATATCCTGGATACCTCTACTGGGACTAGCTGCCCCACCCACTGGTTCATATATTCTCTGTGTGATGACAATCATCCCAACAACTGCTTGGGCAAATGGGTGCGCAAGAGTCAAGTCGTGTAACACTGCTGCAGTTCCACAGCATTCCGTCCTCGAATCATCTTTGATCTCTTTCAATGTCCCACGGAATATTCACTCAAGGTGATTACAAGGTGCGCAGGGCACGTTTGTGCATGCGTAGCTTGACGATGTGAGGCATACTTAATGAGTTCTACGAGGTCGAAGTAAGTTAATGCTTGTGAAGGAGCTTGCATCCACTTTTGTTCAACGACACGGAAATACGGATATGAATATGAATACGTGTTTAGGATTGTTATTGAAGTGCTTTGGGGGGATACATGTACCCTATTAAGTATTGTGCTAAGACGGCTGTAAGTAAGTTTGGACGAAAAAAAAAAATTCGTGCATCCTTTGTGCAAAAATCGAGCATCTGCTTGATGTCACGTTGTAGACGTGACGGCGACTTCGAGACAGGGAGAGGTGAATTTCTCGATAGAGCTGGCTAGCAGAGACCGCTTCTGGGACGCGGCATTACTTAGGATGCCGCCAAGATATCTTCAAAATGACATCGACGTTGGGCCTTGATTGAGGATTTCGAATTTGAAAAGTGCGTGTGAGAGTGCTCTAGGCCGTGGTCGTACTCTAGGAGACTTAAGGGCATTGAAGAAGGGAAGGTTCCATGATATTTGAAGGGCAACTACCATTAAGAAGATTTTAAGCACGCACTGGCAGGAGTGATAAATATTTCAAACAAAATGACATAGGCGCTCTGGCCGCTGAACATCACAATAATAACCCTTGGTGAGAAGAACATCGACAATTGGCGACTAGCATGAACAGGCCACGATATTGGTGGGCGCTATAGGCAGGTTTTGAGAGATTGAGTACCGGGTGGTGTTGGTGTGAAATGCAAATTGAAAATGTGATTATAGGGCACGTAGATGCTCACCATTTTCCACGGAAATGCAGTCATGGGTAGCCCAGCAGAAAACTTTGAACTGGCAGGTCGAGAATCGAGATGCTCACTGGGGGTATCTATCACCGAAGGGTACGGCGCCGCCCCACCGCATATTTTGCTCTTGCTTCACATCCGTTCGAATAGGCTCCGTTCGACTCGGAAGGTCACTTAATAACGGAGGAAAATCGGGCATAAAATGTAGGAGAGATTACCAGGCGAAGCCAACAATTAACAGACCTGTCCTACTGGAGCAAGTTGACTGTAGAAGTTCTTGACTTGGTTATTTTTACTACTGAAGATAATTATAGAAACCTTGCCTTCTCGTCTCTTCAGAACGATCAAACTATCAGGTTTCCCCTCCTCCCAGCTAAGTGCGCATCGGTGCAGGCCACAATTTTCTGGGATACATTCCCGTGGAAAAACGTGAGTGTCCATGCATCCTAATTTTCGACTCGGTCTCGAATCTCGACCCCACCAACACCACCTACCACTCAGTCCTCCGCAACCACTGTCACTCTCAAAGCCTTCTTATATTACTCACCGACTGGCAACCTGATGGCCTGTTCATGCTGGTCGTGTTCCAATTATCGTGCTCAGAGGGTCTGTCTTTTTGTTTGAAATATTTTATCACTTCTGAAATCTCCTTTATGGTAGTCGCCTTCCCATGCACATATGTTCGTATGCCAATTCTCAATACAGCGTCCTTCAAAGATAATCGAACCTTCCCTCAAATCTCCCAGAGTACCACCACGACCTGGAGTAAGCACACACTTTCCAAATTCGACCACCTAAATCAAGGCCCTAACGCCCTTGTCAAGACTGTTGAAGACGTCTTGGCCACATCCACGTAATCAATCACAGTCCTGCTACGTCCCGGATACGGTCTCTGCCAGCCAGCTACATTGAGAGATTCACCTCTCTGTCTCGAAGTCGCCATCACGTCCACAACCTGACATCAAGCAGCGGATGGTCGACTCCTGCACTACCGCTGGTGCTGATGCCTGCAAGTCCGTTCATGAGTGCATCGGCGTCACCGTTTGGAACCACGCCAACAAGCCATTGTATGTTTGGGGTGCGATACTCAGACGTTAGTACCCTGGGTTACTTCTAATTCCTCCGACTCCCCATAGACGCTGGGTCTCAGCTACAGAAAGGACGCACAAACACCCTTTTTTCATCCAAGCTTACTCAGCCTTCTTAGCACAATACTTGATACTAGGGTATATGTGTCACGCGCACTTTTCAAATTCGAAATGCTCAATCATGGCCACAACGTCGATGTCATTTTGAAGATATCTTGGCCGCATCTAAAGTCATACTGCGTCCCGGAGGCAGTCTCTGCTAGCCAGCTCCATCGAGAGATTCACCTCTCCCTGTCTCGAAGTCGCCATCACGTCTACAAAATGACATCAAGTAGGAGATACTCGATTCCTGCACTATCGTGCCTGCATGTTCATTTCTGGGTGCGTTGGTATCACCATTTGGAACCGCGCTGACACACCGTTTTATGTTTGGTGTGCGATGCTGGGTACATGTATCCCCCAAAAGTACTTCGATAACAAAAGTGAAATTTACAAGCATCAACTTTAGAGAAAATATGGACCAGTGGCAGCTCCCAGTACAGCCAGGATATTGGTTTAAACACTGTCAGGACGTATAACGATTTACTTAAATACTACGTACAACGAAGCTTTTCCCAGATCTATATCTCCTTGAAATCTACTTCGGAATACCAAGTAACTTAATCAATAGCATCACGAAAGTTGGAATAAATAGTGAGAGAAAATTCCCTTGCTCTTCGTAGAGCACCAGACAGCTATTGACTTCACAGAGCATTACACACCACTGCCAGTCGATATATGCACGCGCTCCTGGAAAGCGATTGATGTCATGTCAGTTGCTGCGTCGGCATCTGCCACGAGCGTAGCATAATGCTCTCGAATGCCAAGGATCAGGCGGGGTCCCAGTACAAACATCTGCGCGACCCCCAAAATCTGAAGCGAGCCATAAAAAGTGTGAACTTCCAGGGAAGTTCGATCCTATAGAAATGATGAACTGTGGTCGCATGCAGAGGCAAGTGAAAGATTGACATACCATTGAGAATGTTGGAGATAAATTAATGTTGATCTGGAGGCAAGAAACAGTAACAAAGCTACCACATCCGATCCTTCAGTGGAAAAAGGGAACAATAATCACGATATGAGCTCACCTCGCAAAGTAAAGTATGTGAGTTTTCATTAACACCGTGAAAACGTCCCTGATAATCCCTCCTGCCGAATGTCGTCGCAGTTCATGAAAGTGTTTTACCGCAATCCAGATTGCGAAACACAGTGTGAGGACCTCCCACACAATGCCGAGTATCCAACCAATGGAAATTAGAAGTAGCATATCTTTTGTGTAGCCAATCGAGCACTGATAGGTGCCGGAGAGGATGTGTTCCTCCGAGTCTGATATTCATAAATAAGCCCATGGTCATTTTTTTGTCATCTATAATTAAGCGTACCCTTTGAAGTATGTATCGCTATTATTGTGGCGGCCACTGTGTTGAAAATGTTGACAGCCAGGAAGATGACAATGAGAAATATCAGGATCTTTCTGGATTGTTGATACATAGCATATAACCGAGTGATCACGATGACTTGCAGCATATTTCAGTCAAGCCTGAGTCAATATCACTGAGGTCTCACAAGTGCCAAGCTCACCCCACAGCATTGCAAGTACCAAAATAATCGCCCAAGTCCGTAATACGGCGGACATGATCCAGCCTGACGGATCCGGTCAGTGACGGGTGGTACACAGTCCAAACAAACTCACATCTGTGGCAGTATAGTGGGGCAGTCATTAGTGAAACAAAAAGTTAGTAAAGAACCACACCCACTCCTACGGGGCACCATGGTTAGTTGGAGGGGAATAGTAGAGTAGGCGTGTGCGCGGGCGGCTCACTGTATCTGTCAGCAAGATGGTCGGAACACTGCCTGTATGCCGTTGGTCAGAAGAAGCAAAGACAGTGAATGTACTGAGGAGACATACTCAGAGTGTCGAGGCTGATTATGAGAAATAGACGATTAGCACAACATTGATTGTTTAGCCTTGCAAACATACACAGCATGTAAGATTCCAAGGTAACGGACCTAGGATATCTACAAGTTAGCACAAAATGACAACAGTGAGGGGCAAGCTACATACACCGAGACACAGAACTGTCATTGGGGACCAGCGTTGCCTCTATAATTAAGTACATTTCATACGTGTTCCTCTGACATGAGGCTCTACTCACCCAGACCAATTCGACCTATGGAACCATTGTTAGCGAGATGGCTGCTCCGGTCATAGAATGAACATACCTCTTGTCCGAATGTAAGTGCTAGAGATATTTGTAGGTAGTCAGCAGTTCTTTGATATTATCGTGCTCACCCCAATCATACAATATTATAACAAAGGAGGCAACTGCAAAACCGCAGTCAAGGTTAGATCGAGACATCAGTTTCAAGAATCAACGTCCAACTGCTCTCCACGAACCTGTAAGATAGCTAGACAAACGATCTGCATTGATTGTCGGCCACCAAGTGGGATCATTGTAGACTATGGTCATAATGGTAGAAAATGGGGGTGTTGAGCCTATCGCATCGTGAGGATGCCATTAAATGGTCACTCGCGTGGAATCCGATACAAGACACATCACATCAATTTGCCGCGTGCGGTTGATCGGATGTGGATGGATTGATTACAGACGAAAGCCCAAGAGTCGTCCACAGGAAGCCTTCAAAGTATGCCCTGAAAGATTGATGATGATGTTCTCGACTGTCAGCTAAGCTTCAACCGTTGGCAGCGCCAAGAAGTAGACGCCACGAAGTAACAGTTAACCTGAGCTGCAATATCACAGGAGTAAGAATAGTAGTAAGGGCAGTGTCACTCTGATGTAAGTACATGCTGTGCTAAATCCATTGTGCAATTGATGTATCTTGTCTATTGTAATAAAGCAATAACCAATTTGCAAATGGGAAATACCGTTCGAGAGGTGCCATGCAGAACCAATGAAACCATCTGAAGGGCGCAAGAGAAAAAAAATCGGCACTGAAAATGTCAAGACGACTTACGAAAAACAAACAAAAACATCATTACGGAGTATGCATATTGCACTCCCGTAGTAAATATTGGTTCAATTTGGTTGTGGGACAGCGTTGGTTCAGTTACTGAGTGGACTACAAGAGCAAGGGAATGTGCTGCAGCCTGCACCGCACGATGTGGGATGTGAATGCATGCAGGAGTTAATTGGGGAGGGTGCGGAAGGAATTAGAGGGAGCGCTCGGATACAACGAGTACCGAAGGGAAGGAGTTTAGAGGGGTACTACTAGCGAAGGAAAGCAGTGCATTGAACTGGAATTCAATATTCGAAGGTCGAGATGCTCGTAATTAACTCACTCTCACTTTCATCAAATCAGTTGTCTCTGGTTGTCTCAGTAGCATAAGCTCTATCCACAGCGCAGTTTAAACTCAAGTCCTGCTTGCCATCTTCTGGCATTTACCACCTCAATCGGTCATTAATCTTAATATCGCGGTGTAACAACACAGGAATGAGAACAATGTGGTGGCTCTGGTGAGTTATTAGTGCCACTTTGATGAAAACACGCGCTATGCTAAATTCATCATGCAATCAATGGATCTTACTACACAGGATGCTGTTCAAAGATGTGACTCCGAAGTGGGGTGCACAACTGCATATGAGGCGACCAATCCCTGGAGCGAGGATTTGGGCGGAATGAAAAATGCAGCGCATTGGATTAAGAACCCGTGAACGTTGAGAGGTGTGCATTTCCAGCCCGGAGGTGAGTTGATCATGACTATTACTTTGTGGCGTTGACTTCATTTCTAACTTTTATGATGGCGTAGCAACTTCCTGTTATCACAAAGGCGATGCCCAGATCTTCTTTTCTCTCGACGCCCTCTCGTTTCTGTTTGTGATCATCTAGAGATGGTGCTATGCTCTCCGCGCATTAACTATGGATCTTGATTCAGGCTGTGACAACTGATGCAAATCGAGTGTGGTGTGCTCTGTGTCAGTTCCGCACTTACCGCCTACTAATGACATCCTTATGATACAATAGGTCGATGACCGAGGCGGAGGGCTAGAAAGTGTGCAGGAGGCGGCATGTGCTTAGGACACAGAGGAGCAGGGGCATTGAAAGGTATGCTTGAAGGAGTTGTACAAGTGAGTTATCTGTCTGCTTCATTTAGACCTTCCTTGTTTTACATTACAACAAAGCCCGCCTTGTTGAACGACCTCGAAGTGTTACGTTCGGGTCTGCGAAGCGAAGACTATTGGTGTCCATCGAGAACCATTGAAACGACAAGCTTTTTCTAAGGTCACATTACAGCTAGTAGGCTGTTGTTAGAATCGGTTTTCATTTTAGAGTGTGCTGTATGACCGGGATAAGTCATTATGCAATTAAGAGCCCTGGGATATGTATATAGACGCTGCTGAGCCTCGTCAATCATATTTTACGAGATCGGCCTGTACAGTTTGGATTCGAAGAACAACAAGTCACAAGCTTCATGCGGTCATAACACGCCCAATTACGGAATCTGAACTAGTAAGTAGGAAGTCTCCGGCTGTGAAAACTGATGTGGGGCGGTATGTGACCATGTAAATGCACCGCAATCAGCATAATCGCCAGCAAGAACTCACCGGTTCACTGATGGCCTGACTTGATCTCATTTCGATGATCCAAGCACATGGTTGTGGTATATGTAGCACGAACGCTATCGTCATACGTCCACCAAGCCCGCCTCTAACCTACACCTGTCATCCATTAAGTCTACCAATATGACCATAGTCTTAAATGACCCCATTTACCAGCCGGCCATCAGTCAATATCTTTTTCACAGCTATTTTGTAGGTTCGTGGAGCGCAGTCGAATATTGATGCTGCCAATGTCTCAATCTAACCTCGGCTGCAATTTCGCAGTTGCCGCCTTGATTGTAGCAATGTATGACTGGAGTGAGCATGATAATATTAAAGAACTACTGATAGCCTACAAGTGTTTTCAGCACTTACATTCGGACAAGAGGTATGTCGATGTTGTGACCAGAGCAGTCATCTCGCTAAGAATGGTTTTACAGGTCGAATTGGTGTGGGTGAGCTGAGTCTCATGTCAGAGGAACGCACATGAAAATACATTTAATTCCAGAGGCAGCGCTGGTCCCCGATGACAGTTCTGTATCTTGGTGTATGTAGCTTGCCTGTCACGGTTGTCATGTTGTGCTGACTTGAAAGTATCCTAGGTGCGCTACATTGGAATCATGTTATTTGCTGTGTATGTTCGGAAGGCTCTGTACTGGCCTTATACTAATGCATTATCTCTCACAAATAGCTTGAATATAGTGTTTATGTCTTCTTACATTCGATGTCTTTGCTTCTTCTGATCGGCAGCATACAGCCAGTACTCCGGCGATCTCGCTGACAGATTCAGTGAGTCTTCTACACCATACCTGCTAGTCCCTCCAGTTAACCGTAGTGCTCCGTAGGGGTGACTGTGATTCTTGATATTGTCATTTTTGTCCACTAATAACTGCCACACAATACTGCCACAGATGTGAGTTTGTTTCGAGTGAGCTACCCGAGGCTTATCACTGATTTGATTCCTCAGGCTCAATTGTGTACACCGTGCGAAATTGGATGAGTTTTGTGGTATTTGCGACGCTGTGGGGTGAGCTTGGCACTTGCAAGACCTCGGTGATATTGACTCGACTGACATACGCTGCAAGCCATCATCATCACTCGATTGCATGCCATGTATCAACAATCCAGAAAGATCCTGATATTTCTCGTTGTCTCCTTCCTGGCTGTCAACATTTTCATCGGAATGGTCGTCGTAATGATAACGATGCATACTTCAGGAGGTATGCTTAATTGTGAATAACACAAAATATACGTGGGGCTCATCGATGAATACCAGAGGAAGTCATCCTCTCCGGCGCCCATCAGTGCTCGTTTGGCATCCCGGAAGATGTCGTACTTCTGAATTCCATGTCTTGGATATTTGGGACTGTGTGGGAGGTCCTCATGCTGTGTCTCGCAGTCTGGGTTGCGGTAAAGCACTTCCGTGACCTGCGACAACATTCGACAGGAAGGATCGTCGGGGACTGTTTCACGGTGTTGATCAAAACTCACATAATTTACTTTGTGAGGTGAGTTTATTGTGAATATGGTCCCCTTTTTCTGCTGAGGAATCGAACCTGCCAGCTTTGTTGCTGATTCTGCCCTCGACCTCGTTGTTGTTTTTCCAACGCTCTCAGAGGTATGTCAATCTTTCACTGACCTCTGCATGCGATCATGGCTCATCATTTCTATAGACTCCCCTGGAAGGTCGAATTTATTATGGCTTACTTCAGATTTTGACGGTCATGCAGACCTCTGTGCTGGGACCACGCCTGATCCTTGGGGTTCGAGAATTTTCCGCTAAGCTCGTGGCTGACTCCGACGCAGCAACCGACGTGACCTCTATTGCTTTCCAGGTGCGCGTGCGTATATCGACTGGCAATGGTGTATAGCACGGGAGATGCTCGGTGGAGCTAACAGTTGTCTGTTGTTCTGAGGGAGCACGATTTTTTTTCTTGATCTCAGAATTTGCCGTGGTACTTATTTAGTCGTTTGGTGTTGGGAAGTGGATTTCAAGGAGAATTAGGCTTGAGCTAAGCTTCCCTCGTATTGGATTATGTACTAGTACTTAAGTTACTTGGTGTGCTAAATAGTGTTCTCCTAAATTATAACGGAAGCATCCATCGATCTCAGCATTGGGGAGTTGGGAGGTCGAATGATGGCATTGTTGCGGGAAGCGCTAGCGAGGAGAGCAAAGTCGGGAGTCAAAGTGATACTAGTCAGGCACGGGTATATGATGAGTCATCAGACTCATCCTTTCAAGTGTTTCAGGCATTCGCTCTTCTCGCTTCCTCCCAATCAGCAAACGCGCTCAGCATCTTCATACATCTGCAGAGCGTCCACCTCCCCATAAACAGCTTCTTCATTCTTGGGTTTGCTCCTCCAGAATGTGGAGCATGTCGAATAGATTTCTCATTGGATGGTACGGCTCCGTTTGCACATCATATATGCGTGGTCGACGGCAAAACTTCAGCGCTCTTGCACAAACCCGACATACTATTACTATTCCATTTCTATCCACAGCCATACACAACAACCAGTGCAAGTTATTTAGCCCCCACCTTCCATCCTAACAGCATACAAGATACATCAATTGCACGATGGATTTAGCAGAGCGTGCCATGCGTTTACATCAGAGTGGCACTGCCCTTACTGTGATATTGCAGCCCAAGTTGACTGTTACTTGGTGGCATTTATTTATTTTTCTAACATTTCCAATGTCGTTCCCAACAGTTGAAACGTTTTCAGCAGCCAGCTGACCGGCGCTCATCGAGAACATGATCATCAATCTTTTATTGGGATAATTTGAAGGCTTCCTGTGGTTGTAAGGGCAGCGCTCGCCAAACGCCCGTGTCTTCGTCTCTTTCATTTCTGTTTATAGTCGAGGGATGGTGTTGTGTTCACCGCGTATCAATCATCAGATGCATCATGATGGATCGCGAATCGGGCTGTGACGATTTAGGATGCATCCACATCCCATCAACCGCACGTTGCAAATTGAGTGTGACGTGCCTTGTATCAGATCCCGCATTTACCATTTATTGGCATCCTTATGGCATGATTGTTCAATAACCGAGGTAGAAGGTGAGAAGGTGCGCATACGCTTAGGACGGGGATTATTCATTGAAAGGGTTCTACAGGTGAGTGATCTGTCTGCTTGTTTTACATATTCAATGTCTCTTTCATGTCGACATAAGCTCCCCTTGTTGAATAACCTCGGAGGTCCTGTTATGCTCGAGCGCTCATCGAGACAGCAAGCTTTTTTGAAGGCTCGCATCATGCCTAGGCCTTTGTTAGACTAAGCTTTGCATCGGTTTTCATTTGAATGAACGTCGAGGGGTGCCAATTGGCAGCTGTGTGACACGGGTGAGCTACTCTCAATTTGTTCTTTTCTGATCAACGTGCCAATAAAATGTTACCGCCTGCGTTCCTTCTAATACAAATCGAGAGCCCTAGGATATAGACGCTGCTGAGGCTTGTTGATGCAGCTTTACCAGATCAGCCTGTACAGTTTGAAGAACAGCCAGTAAGGCTTCGTACCGTCATAACAACGCGCCCGAGTCTTCTTTCTCCATGCCCTCTCTCAGCGCTGTTTGGATCTGGGAACATCATTGTATCTTCACTGTATATCAATAAGAGATTCTTAACTAGGCTATTTGTGGCTGTTCCCCCTCACCACCGCATCAACTCCACGATGCAGATCGAAGATTCTGCATTCATCATTGTTACGAACCTTATGATATGAAAACCTGATGACCGAGGCAGAGAGCGAGAAGGTGCTCATGAAGCGACAGATAACCTGAGGATGAGGAGCAGGGATGGCAGGCATTGAGACATGTGCTCGCACACCGGTAGAACGTAAGTTATCTGTTTGCTTCGTGTAGATCTCCCCTATCTCTGACGGTCTATTTTTGGTCTGGCCCTTTCCTCCCATCTTTAATTGCGGCAATCAAGGCAGCAACGTCCATCTGCATCATCCCTCGATCTCATTTTGGTGGTCCAAGTACTGGATGGTGGTATATATGCCATCGCCACATGTCTACCAAGTTCACCTCTCACCCGCACCCCCATTCTCTACCAATATGACCATAGTCTCAAATGATCCCACTTGGTGGCCGACCATTAGTTCATATCTTGTTTCAAGCTACTCTTTAGGTTCGTAGAGAGCAGTCAGATGTTGAAGCTGATGCCTTAATCTAACCTTGACTCCGGTTTCGCAGTTGCCTCCTTTGTTGTAGTGACATATGATTGGGGTGAGCATGATAATATCAAAGAACTGCTGATGATATCTTACAAATATTTTCAGCACTTACATTGGGACAAGAGGTACGCTGATGCTATGACCGGAGTAGCCATCTCGCTAAGAATGGTTTTATAGGTCGAATTGGTCTGGGTAAGTGGAGTCTCGTGTCAGAGGAACACACATGAAAGTACCCTTAATTCCAGAGACAACGCTGGTCCCTAATGACAGTTCTGTATCTCAGTGTATGTAGCCTGCTTGTCACTGTTGTCATGTTGTGCTGACTTGAAAGTTTCCTAGGTGCGCTACCTTGGTATTTTATATGCTGCGTATGTTTTGAAGGCAAGATAATCAGTCTTGCGCTAATCGTCTATCTCTCCTAATTAGTCTGTACATGCTGAGTATGTCTCATTAATACATTTACTGTTTTCGCTTCTTATTAACGGCATACAGGCAGCGTTACTGCCATCTCGCTGACAGATACAGTGAGTCTTCTGCGCAGATGCCTACTATTCTCCTCCAATTAACCGTGGAGCCCTATAGCAGTGGGTGTGGTTCCTTTATAACTTCTTGGTTCACTAATTACTGCCACACTATGCAACAGATGTGAGTCTGTTTTGAGTGGGTGCAATCCGAGGCTGGTCACTCACTGAATTTGTCAGGCCTTGTTATATATAACGTACGGAATTGGACAGGGGTTTTGGTGTTTACGATGTTGTTTGGTGAGCTTGGCACTTCAGTGATTTTGACTTGACTGAAACATGCTGTAAGTCATCATGGTCACTCGGTTGCATGCCATGTATCAACGGTCCAGAAGGATCCTGACATTTCTCATTGTTATCTTCCTGGCTGTCAACATTTTCAGTGGAGTGGTCACCGTGATGACAACGATGTATGCTTCTGGGGGTACGCTTAATTGTGGACTCCAAAAAAATATGCATCTCATCGATGAATACTAGAGGAACTCATTCTCTCCGGCACTCATCAGTGCTCGATTGGCTATGTGAAAAATGACGTCTTACTTCTGGGTTCCATTACTTGGATACTCGGCATTGTGTGGGAGTTCCTTTCACTATGTCTCGCACTATGGATTGCTGTCAAACACTTCCGTGAACTGCGACAACATTCGACAGGAGGCATTATGGAGGACTGTTTCACGGTGTTGATGAAAACTCACGTGCTTTACTTTGCAAGGTGAGCTTATATTGTGAATATGGTTCCCGTTTCCGCTAAAGGATCGGATATGCCAGCTTTGGTGCTGTTTCTTGCTTCAGTCTCATTATTAATTTGTCTCCAACATTCTCAGCGGTACGCCGATCTTTTACTGACCCCTGCATGTGACCATAGTTCATCATTTCTATAGGACGGATTTTCCCCGGAAGCCGAGATTTTTTCTTGCTTTCTTCAGATTTTCACAGTCGTGCAGATGTTTGTGCTGGGACCCCGACTGGTCCTTAGTGTTCGAGAATTTCACGCTAAGCTTGTGGCTGACTCTGACGCAGCAACCGGCATGACCTCAATTGCTTTCCAAGAACGCGTGCACATATCGACTGGCAGTGGTGTGTAATTCTCGGTGAAGTTAATGGTTGTCTGGTGCTCTACAAAGAGCAGGGGAATTCGCTTTTATTTATTTCCACTTTCGTGATGGTATTGGTTCAAGTTATCTGGTGTTCCGAAGTAGATTTTAAGGAGACATAGGACTGGGCAAAGTTTTCGTCGTAGTGTTGTATTTATTTGGTAGCAAACATAGCGGTGCCCACGCTAGTGTCATTAAGATTGACTCTAGTGACTAGAACCAGACGAAGCTGGATTGAAGGGCAGACAGTTGTCCATAATCTAGAAAGGGAACTTCTGATTCCATTAAACAAGGCTCACGAGGTATACCACTAAGAAAAAACAAAGTACCCCGCAAAAGCCCTCATCTGGCGAGTCGGGGAATAGTGTACAGCTCCAATTACGTGGCAAATAGCGCAGCAGTCGTAGGAGTGGCGTACCTAGTACCCGTGTCACAGAGTGTAGATGGCCAAATTCAATCGCTCCGGCTGCTCGTTCCGCCACCTCATGTACACGGATTCCCACTAGTGCGATATTGTATAATATTCGCACCTCTTAACGGATGCATATTCTCCAGCCGGCAGCAAAGGGCGACGTTTCACGGGCGCAACTTCATCGTCAGCTGGCGTTTCCAGCGAAGTGCGCAGTGATGCCAGCTCTATGTGTGATAGGACCCACTGCAATAGCAAATAGTTTAGAAGCATCGCTTACTTAAAGCATGTGAAGACCGAGTGGTCTGGACAGTGGCCGGGAGATAAGCTGGTATATTACCTGTTCTGTTTGTCAAATTTGAGTTCTCGAAGAACTCGAACGGCGCACCTGTTGACGATTAGGCTGTACGACGTTCAATTCTGATAAGACGACAAGAGACATTGTTAGAAAATCAATTATGGCTCGGACAGATTGAAGATATACCTAATTTAGACTGACAGTTGAAGTGCTGACGTGCAAGGTGGAGCGGTACAATTTGCTTGAAGCAGCATATGTAATTGTGAAGGTTATGAAGGTTGCAAAGATATTGGGGAGAACTTGTCGTGGTATGAGTGATGCTTGAGCCTGTTACCCAGTGTATGAGGCTTGACATTGCATGGTTGAGGCTCTCTCTGGTGAGCAGCTTGAAGAGGTCGCAAGCCGTCTTGATCACTCTCGCTGTCAGCGATAACCCAAGCCGTCTGTGCCATGGACTATGTTTGGCCTAATAGATGCTTGCAAGTCAATTGTTGAAGTCGGTGTTGAACCAACGTTGAACGGTTTCGAGTTGTTCAATGCCAATATACATCACGTGATTGCGTCATCTAAATGAATAGTGTGGTACTATTATGATCATCGCTTGACACCCTGTATAGTCATGTCCACCACACAGTCTACACCTACATCGCCAACGACCCAACGTGTGAAGTCAGTCCCTAGAGTACTCTCATCTCCGCTGCGACCAACGTCGCCCCAAAGCTCTTCAACCGTAATTCCGTCCAATTCTCGTCGACCCTCACTTGGTGTCGGACCAACGCCTCGTACAAAAACACCTCCAGCAAAGTCTCGCGCTAGAGATCTCTTGAGGAAGCACTATGGCCTCGGAGTAGGTCCACCACCACCTCTACCTGGGAGATCAGACGACCCCATGGATTTAGGTATGCTTTGAAAGTCATCACGTTCTCAAGCTCAATTCTCATTATGCTACTGAAGATTCAGCAGCTTTTGACGCAAAATCATACTACGAACAACTTATAACCGCATCGTCTCTTTCGGCTCTGCTGAAACGAGAGAACGACCTACTGACAGGTTCGTGTTTTACAAGACTGAGACGTCCGCTCATTGACTCGGATGTTCAGAAATACGACAACTTGATGGCGATAGACAGTCTCTGGTCTACAATCACCATCATGAGCTGATTGCAGCTAGTGATACCATAGCTGCGGTGTGTAGATCCACTAGGTGTATCTTTGTTTAGTCTCATTGCTTTGTAGATGAAGACAAGGGCGGAGGGCTTGGACGCTGACCTTGACCTACTAAAGGCAGCGTTCTCAGAGATATCTCGCTTAGGTGCTAAAGTTTCCGTTGAGGAACAGCCTGCAGATGGCAGCTCTCATTCATGAACCCCTGCGGCCATCTAGGATATGAACTTGGCCCCACAAACCATGACCTGACTCCACAAGCCATGACCTGGCCCCACAAATTATCTAAGTTCACATGACGTAACAAAGGAATATACATGATACCCGCAAGCTCCAGGCTTGCTATGGCACAATATAACTATATGGAATAATGATACGCAAGTCCAACACGTGGTCCTCCTCAGGCCCTCACATAAAGTTCTACCTGCCAGTTGGATCCCGATATATGAACAAGACTAGTGATCAAACAGTCTCTCCAGATGCTGGGCAGCCCACGAGGCCTCCATGCAAGCTCGTATTTCTCGTGTCCTCTTTCCACACGTATCGATTTGCGCTGCACAGGCTGATCAGTATCAACAAAAAAGGTGAGTCCACTTGGACGTACGTGGATATCATGCACAAGCTCCTCAACGTACTTCGCCAACAACTTAAGTAGCCTCTCTCTCTTGAAAGTTCCATTCTCGATGGAGACCCGCCTTTCCACCGGATATTGGCTGTATCCAGGCCACTGCAATGGAAGAATATTAGATTACCGCAAAATGGACCGGTCTTTCAACTTACCGTGATCAAGACCTTGATGCACCTCTCTCCCATGCCGTTAAACACCTGATCATGGCCCCCTTCTACCTCTGGCTTATCCTCGAGCTCAATCAGCTCGTCAACACGGAACGGCGACCCTCCACCCTTCCTGTTAAACTTGATGGCGGCATGTTGGGATCCAATCCTGCTCCACGAAGTCGGCCCCGCACATTTTTCAATGTCAATGGGCTGCGGTAGCTGATGGAATCCTGAAGGAATAACGGTCTTGTACATCTTTTTGTGCGCAGCGGACGGCATGTTAGCCGTGTACTTGGCAGGGTGGAGAACGTTCCTCTCAGGGTATGGGTAAGCAGGGCGAGCAGACTTCGGAAATTAGAAAGTGATAACGGCGAGAGTCTGACGTGCACTCACAGACGACCCTTCGTAGTTGCCATTTAGTGTGTGTGGGACGGCTGAATATGGGGGGATGGGTGCCCCCTACAAAATCACAATACGTCAGTCAATTGTCAAGTACCCCAACACGCATTACTTACAGCATACACGGGGGCTTGTGAACGAACTGTATATTGGTGTGGTGCAGGGCCGAGAGCACCTGAGAGGTCCGGGTTTGCCGATGCCTGAGCACGTAAATACTGGGAGATGGGTATTCCCTATAAACCGTAATTATGCACATGTCAGTAGGATGACAAAAAAACATAAGCAGTCCTACATCATCGGGGGTGGCGTTCGGCCGAACGGGGCAATACATCGACTGAGCCGGCGCAGGGTCGAGTGCACCAGAGAGTGTTGAGTACGATGATGCTTGTGCATTGTGTCTGGCAAAAGGGTACGGGTAAGACATAGTTTTACTTGGAGGAGATCGGTATATTGGACGATGGTAGTAACTTGCCTGTCCTTGGCATCTGTGCAGGCATTTTATAGTACTTGTCGTCAAAGCGCTAGGTCCACATCCACCAGCCTTCTGCGGAGTCCACAAGCATCTACAGCAACTTACAATGGCGTGCTGCGATTGTATTCGACGATACTGTGGATTTGTGGATTAGAACGCTGGCCAGTGATCATGATCTTTGGTAGGGTGGCGTCTTTATCTGATACCGTGACTGCCACCAGCCGATCGGCAACATGTAGGAACAGCAACCAACATGAACATTGGCAACAGAAATCATGAGATGTTTTTTTTTTCGAATGCTTTGACCTGGCTTTGAAGTTGAAGAAAAAAATGAGAAAGAAAAAGGCTTCATAATTAGTAATCGAGTTCGGAACATGATGCGGAGCTCAAACAACGAACGGGATCTTGGGACTCCAAAGTCATTTGCGAGGGCCAAGCAAGCTCTTTCTGGCAACGGTACCAGTGCTTTTGAACGTTGCACAGTGCCAAGTTTCCAATGGTACACGCATTGTTGGTGTGGTGGCAAGGTGATGGTGGCTCACCATCATATAAGTACAGTTCATATAAAGAATTACTTACCATGGCAAGCACCTGAGACGCCGTCACTGACCGTAGTACGCTACTAATGGCAGGAGTTGAGACTCGACTGCAGGGTGTAGCTTATCCGCAGGCAGATATACCATCCCAGCGAATTGGCTGCATTCAATCCTGTAAAATCAACGATAATCAGTTGGCAAGTTCCCCCTACTAAATAACGACGACTGTGATCTGGAGCGCCGCGCAACAGGAATCAGGATCATGTATTGACGCCTACTGAATTTTGAGTTTTACTATCCAATCAAATGAAGATGTCCCGACAGGAAGGAACATGGGTACCGGTAGGACCTAGTGGATTTACCGCTCATGTTGACTCACAGCCCCCGGTGGGTCTGCCAATAAAAATTTAGCGACTCCGGATCCATCATGTTTTGAAGTCTATTTCGAAAAAAGCGCTCAGGCCATTAATCCCCTTCGATAAATTATATGGTAGTACCCGACTACTACGGGTTAATGCGACACTCTCCATCGTCCGGCTAACTTTACTAGCTTGAGTTTCACTGCAATGCCCCCTGATTTTGCACACCAACTTGAAACAAACTTTTCGGTCGTGCTTCAATTAAATTACTATTTTTAGACCAGGCGAGCCCATCTGTGGCTGTGTCCAACTCGGGTTGTGACTGGTCACTGTTACATAATATTGAAATCTGCTCCTACTACCACTGCTTTTATGGCTTTCTCCCAGGTTGTTCGCGTGTTCGACAGTCTCAAGGATCAAGTAAAAGACGCTATCTGGGCTCTCTCTTCATGTCTCTGCCAGCAATCAGCCAAAGTAAAAATCAATGGTAGAACGTGTCAGTCATACCCTTTTTAACAAACTTCTGGAACGTTCGTTTGTACCTAGCAGGCTTGCTAACGTGGGCTTTGTGATCTCAGTTAATATCATAAAAGTCCTTGGCGAGGGTGGATTCTCCTTTGTGTATCTTGCACAAGACGAGACTAGTGGGGTGTGTGATCTCATGAACTTGTTCCTCACAATATCTCACTTATGGTTGTCGTACATATAGCGGCAATTCGCTCTCAAAAAAATAAGATGTCCTACTGGGTCGGAGGGCGTGAAGGAGGCTATACGGGAGGTAGAGGCATACAGACGCTTCAAGTAAGTCAAGTTAATGATAGTCACCTTGCTGTCTAAAGTATACTCTCAGACATCGAAATATCATTCGGATACTTGTGAGTGACAACGGATGATCCTTATTTAGCTCCTGAATAACTGCACAGGACTCTGCTGTCGTCCAAGATCCCGAAGGTGAAGGCAAGATTGTATACCTCTTCCTGCCTTTGTATCAGGTATGTTTTTATGGTGTGCCTTGCTATGGAACATCCATAGACCTTTTGGGATAAGCGCGGGAACCTTCAAGATGCTATCAACCTCAACGTCGTAAATGGGAAGCACTTCCCTGAGCAAGATATGGTTCGGCTGTTCAAGGGGACATGCGAAGCAGTGCGTGCGATGCATGATTACCACACGACTACTGGCTCCTCCTCTTCCGCTCAACCTCAAGCATCCTCATCAAGTTCATCTGCACGCGTGGAGGAGAACCACTCCGACGGAGAGGATGAACTTTTCCCCCACCCGGAGGGCGATAATGAGGACGGCTACTCTTACGACAAGTCCGTGAACATGCCCCTCATGACAAAACACCGTGTCGAAGGGGATGGAGATGTGATATTCGATGGTGACGAGGAAGTATCTGCAATTCAGACCGCTCAAAATGGGAATGTGCCGCAGGGAAAGCGCGAACACATTCCTTACGCCCACCGGGACTTGAAACCTGGGTAGAAATATTGTCGATCTATTGTTATCGCACCTCTGACATTTGCATCGTAGGAACATTATGATCGCAGACGATGGAGTCACACCCATACTGATGGACTTTGGGAGTACTGTAAAAGCCAGAATAAAGATAGATAGCCGATCACTGGCTCTGCTACAGCAGGTATACGCAGCTCTATATTTATTACTGTATTTTATCTCATGTTCATCTCACAGGATATTGCCGCGGAGCAAAGCACGATGGCATACCGCGCTCCAGAACTTTTCGACGTGAAGACGGGCATCACTCTTGACGAGAAAGTTGACATATGGGTAGGTCTTCCCGTTGTCACTCACACATTCTCTCACCCTTCACAGTCACTCGGATGCACGCTCTTCGCTCTTGCATACTTACACTCGCCATTTGAAAACATTCAAACAACGGAGCAAGGTGGCTCGATTGCGATGGCTGTACTGAACGCTCAGTATAAGCACCCGAATTCGGCGTACTCACAAGGGCTCAAGGACTTGATCGATTGTATGCTGAAAATTAATCCCAAAGACAGACCGAATATTCACCAGGTACGTGTTTCTGGTAGGAGTATCAACGTTGCTGAAAGAATCCCTCTAGGTCATTGCAATGACCGACAGAGTTCTACAGTCGCTGTTGTAGAGCACTGCACTATACCTTTATAACTGGGGCTGTTCCTTTACTTATTTATCTCGCAGCTGTTTATGCATATCTAGCGGAATCGTCGTGATGTAGACTGATCGGTGCACATTACCTACCTACTCAAGTAGCCTTAGCTTTTGTCCGTTCTTTTTCACGAGACGCCTTCGGTTTTCTGACAGATTTCTCCTGCGACCGTTGTGGAGATTGTAGTGGAGCAGAGCGGGTTGGAACTTGATCCCTTTGCACCTTGCGCTTTTTCTTTTGAGGCTCCAGTGGCTTTGGAGGTGATGCGTCCAATTTTTCTACGTTTTGAAGTTTTGAAGCAGGGGGCTTCCGTCCTCCTTTCTTCGCTGTCCTTTTGTCGCCGAGCGATACGTTGGATTTTTCTACGTCGTGAACTTTGGTATCGGCCTTCTGCTCCCCTTTCTTTTTGTCGCTGCTCGTAGCTCCAACTTTTTGCGACTTCTGCCTCTCAAGCGTCTTGCTTGTTGATAACTCCTTCCCTGCGGCATCCTGAGATGATAAAGCTGTATTGGCAGTCTTTTTTGCCTTTGCCTTGGCACGAAGCTTGTTGTGGAGCGTTCGCTTCTCTTTTATTGATGCTTGCTTCGCTGACTGAAAATATAGCGTTGAGAAAACCCGCCTCGAAAATAGCGTGATACACCACTCACTCTTTTGAGAGCACGCTTCGACAAACCGGCATCAGGACAATTCTGAGTGCCAGCAGGATTTGACGCCTCCTTTTGTACTGTCCTTGCAACTTGCCAGGCGTCACTCTGTGGATCATAATTCGCTGCTGAGGTCTTGAAACGCTCGAAACGTCGTGTATGAGCCTGTGGCAGCCTGAACCTCCGTCTTTTCCAGTTGCATGTTCAGAGAAAGGGACATACAATAGATGATTTGTGGACTGTCGACATTTGAGTGCTCTTGATGATCTTGCCCTTGCATAATATACAAGCTCGGACATCTGGGTCGAGCGATACGACATAGATGGGGTCCCTCAATGCTTCTGATAGCAAGATGGGCGGTTCTTCATCATCGCTGGCATCGTCATCCTCCATTTCGTCTTCAGCTTCCTCCAGGTCCTCTTCCCCTGATTGTAATTGATCTGCGTCCGAGTGCTCGTCAGAGCTAGAGTCTGAGTCTGATGCAGATTCATCCGAATCGGTGTCGTTGAACCCCATGATTTCTTTCATATCTTCATCTATTCCCAGTTCTTCCTCTTCTTCCAGCTTTTTGCGCTTCTTTTCGACTCGTTTGAACATGGTGATGCAGCAACGAAAGGAGGATGAATGAATAGTAACGAATAAGCTTACCATTTCGGTCTTTCAGTCTTAACTTTTTGCACAGCCACACCTTCATTTTCCTCCGCTTCCTTTCATGCATCGTCGCGCCGGCCAACTGCTTGCAGACATCCGGCCCAATGTCCAGCCAAGACAATCATCTCCGATAGTTACGCCGATAAAGAACAATGATTCAAAGGGCTTTAACCGTCGGCCTCGAAAGCTACCGCCCAGTGAGATCGCTGCAGTCGCCAAGCTAACGGATAAGCTCGTCCGTGTTGCCGCTGGTACCAAATTCACTCCCAAACGTCCATGGAAGCATACAAAGACGCTCAGAGGCGATGAAATGCGTCTACTGGATATGGTGAAGCCGAAGCCACCCATGACAGAAATGCAAGCTGCCTTCGCAAATGATGTGGAGGATGCAGAGCCTGGGGTGGGACCAGAGGACGCTTCGTCGGCTTCTAGTATAGAGGTTGGGTCCCTTGTTGAGATTCGAAAGTGAGTTTGACTCGTTTATTTATTCTCGATGACTTATGATGTTGCAGGAGTTCTACATATGCGCATGGTGTAGTCTTGGGCCATTCGTATATGAATGGTCGCATGTGGCATCTCTCCTTGATCAGTACAGGCGAACTTGTTCAGCATGTCGAGTCCGATGTGTATATTGAGGTCCCTCGCATGACTGATAGGGACCTCGCCCTCCGCGCAGGCACCGGCGTAACCCCAGTGGACCGCACAGAGACTAATGCGCGCGTTGAAATCCTGAAGCACCTACGGGAGGCTGAAAAAGATATAAATAAGGCATCCATGGTCATTGGGCGAAAGAACATGGTGCTATATCCCCACGTGCGGGCGAATCACCCAGACGAGTGGGCGTCCGTCAGTCTTTCAGATGCTGCAAAGCTGGTGTGCGATTACAGACCAGAGAGCTGGTCGACTCTTGTTGCAACGCATAAATATATCATGGGTCGCCCTATCGAATTTGTGCCGCACATGCAGTCTCAGAGACTTGCGCTCACGTACGACGTACGACCAGAAAACCATGTTGTCAAACTGCAGAGAGTTGTGGATATGGTGCGGAAAAGGAGTCCGGAACTGGAGGCGTTTATCGAGAAAGCTCGGGGCCTCATTATTACTGCCAGAGAGAAGGCTAGCGAGTCTTGGGATGAGCCTCCGAGCAGAGTTGTCGTAAAGGATATTACATTTTCCCCGGACGATCGCACCATCCTGGATGTCTTGCACCTTGCATTACGCAGGACGCGTAACAATTTTGTCGATCCCTTTTCTGGAGTGGTTACATCCATCATCAAGAGGATTGGCTTGCATGCTCATAAAATGGTGGACGACGTGTGTCTGCGGCAGTTCTTGATAGAGATGGGGGAGATGGCCCCTTGGGAGGATATCGTCACCCAGAGGAAGGAGCTGAATCTGGACTTGACGCCGGACGAGGAGTCGCAGCGTGTCAGAGATCAGGACACCCTTGTCAAAAGGAGCCTGTCTTTACTGCGACCCTCGCGGGCGAACGCAAAGCAACCATTAGGACCAGAAGACTTCTATGATCGTGATCCCGTCGAGCATCTGCGACACGACTTTGGAAGCTTACCGGTCTACGTGATTGACGACGTGAACGCAGAAGAGCTGGACGACGGCTTGTCGGTGGAACCTGTTCTTCACGAGCCTGGTTCGGCTTGGATACACGTCCACATTGCAGACCCTACGGCTGTCCTTCCACCGACCCATGTTATCTCAGAAGCAGCACGTCGAATGAGCTCCTCCGCATACTTCATCCACAGGACATGGCCTATGCTACCTCCCTCCCTTACTCACGACCGACTAAGTTTGTGCTCGCATTCTCGGAAGGGGGACCCTGAGCCTGTACTTACATTCAGCTTCAAGTTAGATGCTGAAGGCAGCATAGTTGACTACGATGTTAGAGCGGGACTCATTCGCAACGTCAAAAGAGTTGATTACGATAGTGTGGATCGACTTCTTGGAAACGGAGGTGTTCAATTTGGCTACCCATTCGAGGCACCTCAAACTCCTGGAGTCTCCCACGTACCTGTACTAGAAACCAAAGATGTGGAGAACATGCGTCTTATCAACGACCTGACACGCAGGTTCCGACAGCGTAACCGCCAGACACTAAATCCATTCGTATTCTCAGCTCCAACGGCTACTCTTGTGGCTACTACAAAACCAATCCACGGCGCTCCGACAAAACCAGCTTGGAACGCTTCGTATTATCGCGGCTTCCCTGACCTTACCTATCAAGTGTACTCTCAGAAGACAATGGAGCGCGGCTCGCGGTTGTTTGTTGCCGAGTGCATGAAAACAGCATCCCGCGTTGCTTCACGGTGGTTCGCCGCAAAGGGAGTGCCGATGTTGCGTCGTTCTGCACGGCCTCCGATAGCCCTCGAAGACAACGGAGACATTGAAAGGCTAGTTGCGAGGATGGACGAGGATGGATTTGTGGATCACACAGAGTTCCTCCAGACGAAATTGCATATTCCATCTGTTGAGTATGTCCTTGAGCCAGGTATGCACTGGTCCATGGGTATCCCAGAAGGGGAAGGTTACGTGCGTGTCACATCACCGCTACGACGGTACAACGATCTGGTTGCGCACTGGCAGATCAAGGATGTACTACTTCGGCCGAAGGCATCTACGCGTCTATTCACTCCCGGGTGGCTCACTACCTACGCCACCGAGGTACTTGCGTACGAGAAGCTTTGGAAACATAGCGATCAGAGTCATCGCATGCAGTGGACACTGATGTACATCAAGCGCTTCCTTGACCACCCGAACCCTTCCAGTGATCGCATCGACCCTCTACAATCCCTCAGTGCATATATCACAGAGCCTAGCAGGAGGCGCGACTTGCTGACGGACCAGTTTCCGTGCTACATCCCATCACTTGGTCTGCCAGCAACAATTATCACGCCTAGGACTATGGATATCCCGGTAGGGCAGTATGTGAATGTGAGAGTCAAGGAAATACAGGTCGGTTTGAAGGCGCTGTTCATGCTGGAGCTATGTGGTGGTGCATAGCTTTGCTCTATTTAGATTTCGAGACGTCGTAATGCACCATAGGTTAATATTTTAACACTCACCTTGAGTTTCTTTCCGTCGGAAGCAAGTCAGTTATCAGGATATGATTGGTTCGGGTGGTGGGATGACTAAGCCAAGTGCCATGGTTCGACAACCTATTTGGGAGGATAAAACGCGCACTGAAAAACGAAGTTACACCAGTACGCGTTCGTGAGACTTGCCAGTGCCCCTTGGACAGCGCGGGAGCATTGACATCGATTTGCATCTTGTCTTCGTTCTTTCATGTCGTTCAATTCGACTTCCCCAGCTGCGGGCTACGTTGCAGCTCTCGTTGATGCTACACAGCAGTATGTCGCCGCTTCTCCTGGTAGAGCAATTCTGCTGGGGCTCTTCTATACACCAGTTCTCATCGTCGTACTGAACATCCTTAAACAGCTGGTGAGCATCCAGCAACCCCTGTTCACGTGTCTACTGATGCAATGTTACCAGGTTGTTCCCCGAGACTCTTCACTACCTCCGGAAGTGTTCCACTGGATCCCTTTCATCGGGTCCTCCATCACATACGGCAATGACCCACTTAATTTTTTCTTCAAGTGTAGGGAAAAAGTACGGTCGTGTGACATACCTCTCTCATGTCATGATTTTGTCTCATACTCTTCTTCAGTACGGCGATGTCTTTACATTCACTCTACTTGGACGCAAGGTTACGGTCGCACTCGGTGCTAAAGGCAACAATTTTGTTTTGGGTGGTAAATCGACTGCGTTCTCCGCAGAAGACGCTTACACGGTATGTGCAATTTTTCTGGCCTCGCAAATGTCTTTCTCAACCAAAAACAGCACCTCACGACCCCCGTCTTCGGTAAAGACGTTGTATACGATGTCCCCAACGAAGTATTCATGGAGCAAAAGAAGTTCGTTAAAGTCGGTCTTTCAACTGAGAACTTCCGGGCGTACGTGAGCATGTTCGAGCAAGAAGTCGACGACTTCATGCGCAGCGACCAAGCATTCATTATCTGGCAAATGAACGATATCAATGAGTGGGGACGCTTCGATGTGACAGACATCATGGCCCAAATCACTATTTTGACTGCCAGTCGGACTCTGCAAGGCAAGGAGGTTAGGAGCGGTTTAGACAAATCATTCTCTGCGCTCTACAACGACCTGGATGGAGGCTTCACCCCGCTGAATTTCATGTTCCCTAACTTGCCTTTGGAATCTTACCGCCGCCGGGACCAAGCGCACAAAAAGATGAGCGAGTATTATACCGACATTATCCGCAAACGCAGAGAATTAGGTCATTCTGTAAGGCGTTTACTTTGACGAGATCCAGCTAATATTCACGATGCAACCGATAGGACGAACCTGATATGATCTCCGCCTTGATGGATCAAAAATACCGTGATGGGAGACCTCTGCGTGACCACGAAATCGCGCACATCATGATTGCCCTTCTCATGGCAGGACAGCACACTAGCTCCGCCTCCGGTTCATGGACACTTCTTCACCTTGCTCACAACGTCGAAGTCCAGTGGGTCTTGTTCGTTATCAGCGATTAACATATACTGATCGTCATAATAGGGAAGCACTTTACCAGGAGCAAGTCGACCACTTCGGCAATCCGGATGGTTCTTTCCGCCCGATGACCTATGAGGGCTTCCGCAAGCTTCCAGTTCTTGATTCAGTCATTCGTGAGACGCTCCGCATGCACCCGCCTATTCACAGCATCATGCGCTACGTTCGTTCTGATGTCCCGATTCCTGCGACTCTCGCCGCCCCCTCGAAAGATGGTGTTTATGTCGTCCCAAAAGGCTACTACGTGCTTGCTTCTGCTGCTGTCAGCCAGGTTGATCCTCGTATTTGGGCTAACCCCATGAAGTGGGACCCGACGCGGTGGAGTGATCCCGAGGGTGTTGCGGCTCAAGCGTTCAAGACTTACTCTGACGAGAACGGCGAGAAGATTGATTATGGTTTCGGTGCTGTAAGCAAGGGAACCGAGAGCCCGTACCAACCCTTCGGTGCTGGGCGGCATAGATGCATTGGCGAGCAGGTGCGCTTGATTATTCGCTTACTGGGGTGAACTTGGCTAATTTTATTAATAGTTCGCATACCTGCAACTTGGAGTCGTGATTTCCAACATTATCCGCAAAGTCGAGGTTCGGTTAGAGGATGGCATCACAGAGATCCCAGCACACAACTACCATGTCTGTCTTTTCAGTTCATCATCGCTGACGAGTATTGTTGACCGTTCTTCCATAGACGATGATCACGATGCCAAAGAAACCTCGCAATGTCTGCTACAGACGCAGGAGATTTGATTAGAGCATCAATGCTCCGCTTCCTCTAGATCCATATACTATACGTCTTCCGTATTTACTCTTGGATGCTTGGTCACTTGCATACAATATACCACTTCTACAAAAACATTGGGGGAAAATTAATGGAGAACCCCGAGCGGTGAGTCGGTTACTCAGATTCAATGCCCTGTACTAGTACTATCATTCCGGGTAATCTGCAACATGCATGTAATATGCAAAATGTTCAAAACACCTCAACGCACTGCTCAACTCACTTCAAAAAAATTCATGCATATGAAGACTACTTATATATGATGTACTGTTTAAGTAGAATGAAAATTTCTTGCGTGTTGCAGCTGCGAGGGATGAAATAGTGGTAATTTGTAACCATGCAGGAACATAAATCATCCAGATCCCATAGATCCTGCAGGTATATTCCCGAAGTTATGCCTGGAGCACAACAATCACCTCGTCAGGATTACAGAACACAATTTCGATAAAGCTCATCCTGTCATTTTAAGATGCTATAGAGGAAGAATTGACGACATGTATGAAAACGTGACAGTAGATAGCAGTGTGTGTAACAAATTCAATCTCCTCTACGGCACACTCGGCAAGTGCACGAAGTTGAGAACTCTATTATGTAACAAGGTACAAGCGAAGGAATAGAGTAAGGTCTTTGAGCGAACGAGAGGCGCGGGAACGCACCTCTTGCTTCCGCGCCGTGATCATCGTTCGTCACTGCGTAGCTCGTTCTTCTCGTTTTTCTTTTCTTCACTCAGTAGAACAGTCCACAGACTAGTATAACACAGTAATCCCCTCTATCTTTCATCTTACACTTCGAAATGTCATGGCCGATCCATCCACCGAAGTTCGTCCTGACTTTGCAGGCGACCTCTACGCCGAAATAAGAGCCGACCTCATAACAGCTACTGGTAGAACAGAGCAAGAAGTGGTAGACTGTTTAATTGAAACCTGGGATGCCGGCCACCAGGAATGTGTTCATGATTGGACCGAACTACAAGAAGCAGAGGCTTTGGCTGCAGCTGAAGCCAACCGAGCACTCTGTGCCCAGGAAGACGAAGAACGCATCCAACGAGAGACAGAAGCCGAGAAAGAGCGTGCAGAAGCAGACAAAAAGAAACCGAAAATGAATGGGTTCGATGAATCCACAGCAGTAGGAGACTTTCTATCCCCCTGTCCTGCTCAGTATGCCATTCAGAAACTTACCAACTACAAGTTTGTAGAACTCTGGTACTTCTCGCTGGATGGCTGCAGAGAAGCCCTGAAGTCATCCAGGTCTATTGCTGAGAATGACTTAGGTCTCACCAGGATAGATGACCAACTCACCATCCGTCCAGCTTCAGCCTTCAAAGGTTCGAAAGCTGCACTTGCCGACCACGAATTACCCTTCTCCACCTTCCTCCGTGCCAAGAACCTGTACCTAGTTCAAATTAGCAAGGCCAAATGGTGTCAAGACTGGTGCTCAAGGGGGACGGGATCCGAAGGGCTTGGCCTCAGCTCGTGTGCTGTGCCCCTTACCCGAGTACGTGCCCTTAATTTCAGAATGAAATCTGGATGGAATCCGACGAAGTCCGAAGGACTTCCGGAGGCTGGCTACTCTTGTAGAGTGCTAAAGGACTTCCGGATGAGCACGGGAAACTTCCGGAGGACTATCGGAAAGTTCTAGAGAAGTATAGGAAACTCTGGAGGAGTTTCATCCGCTGCATAAGGTCCAAAGGTAAGACTTCTATAGGTAAACTTCCTAGATGGAAACATATGGAGGGAGGCTGCAAGGGACACAGTCCAAAGCAGGATTGGATAGGAGGAGTGGTCCGGAGGACAGGACGTCCGAAGGTTATGATGTCTAAAGGTTAAGACGTCCGAAGGACCGGAGGAGCGGAGGAGCAGACAGGAGAATAAAGGCTACTATGGACTAGGTCCGGAATAGAAACAGACAGAGGTAGACTACACTTAGGTAGAGTTGGAGTTAACAGGAAGTAGACATAAGTCTCGGAAAGACAGGAAGTGCTGGAAAGGCAAAGGTCCAGCTTAAGGAATCAATCCTTAAGCATGGATAAGGACGGAAGGACAAATCCAAAGGTTCGGAAGTCCGGCCTAGGGAAGAGTTCCCTAGGCCTAACGAAAGGCAAGACTAAGATGGACCAAAGTCCAGAAACAGGAATGGGCAAATCTAAGTTGATAGAGCAAATCTAAGGCGATAGAGCAGGATCTAAGATGATATTCGAACTAAGGAAAATTTACAGGAGTTTGTACAGAGGATTATATACTGGAGGATATCTGAGAGGATCAGTAAGCAAAAGACTAAGGCTATGTACGAGCATGTGGAAACATGTTAGTAAGTAAGACGGAACATAAGTAAATGAACTCGGATATGAAACAGAGTACAAGGAGCAATAAGCAAGACGGAAACAAGGATAACCTAAGTCTGGAGTCAAGTGAATTACCATAAGGAGATAGATGCTGATTTAAGGTTTGGCTTCGGATATGAAGTGTAGGACGGATCCGGAGGTCTGGAGAAGTGTGGATATCAGATTGGACGTCTGGCTATCGGATGAGTGGATCTGGAGATCTAAGTGAAGGTGGACTAGGATATGAATCAAGGATATAGTCCGGTATCTTAGACGAGGTAAGGTTCTGGATGGAATGAGCTCGGATCCGACTGGACCAAAGGTGGATGAAGCAGGCATAGCTGCAGAGGTCCAGAGGTATGGATATATGGATGTACAATAGTGTACGGATCCAAACCGATAGTGGACTAGAGGTCTAGAGGCATGGACTAGGAGTATGGAGGTATGGATGAGGTTATGGAGGTCCGGATGAGCGTCCGGAAGGCGTGGGAATATCATCGGACGTGGTCCGGAACATGGTATATGACAAATGGCCCCAGACTCATATAGATGCACTGTCCCT
>MU177950.1:100384-115750 GCA_016695465.1 Suillus americanus | reverse complement strand
ATGCAGAAAAAAGGTGATCATCAACCCATTTGACAAGAGGTCCCAAGCCTGCAGCTCACAGGAGGTCTGCCCTGGCGTCTGCAACATATCCATAAGCCCCACTGATGGGCCCATCCCGAAAGATGTGCAAGTGTCAATGCAAAAGGCATCATCAGCCATGCGCACCACAGTAGCAGGTCATTGTGAAGGAAGCAAGGGCACAGTACAGTATGCTTCTGCAACATCCCAAGTGGCTCCTTGTGATCCGGGAGGAAGGTTACAAATGATGCAGCAAACCATCTCGAAAGTGCCCCATGTGCAAGGAAATTCATCGGAATCCATGGTTGAATTAATTGATGGTGAAGGGTGATGAGGAGAAGGTAACAGAGGAAAAGAAAAGTTTTGAATGACTCGAAACTTGCCAGCTTTGCTGGCTTTTGGAATGAGTGATATCAGAGACGTTTGAAAGTTCCCAATGAGCGATTGGAGGTGTGAATAAGTGAATGGGCCAATGTATCTTCCTGTACTGAGCTCGTGTTGAATAATGCGGTCAAAGGCATCACAATATATGAAGAGAGAGGAATGGTTTGGGGGCACTTGAGATACAGAAATAGGTGGCAGATGAAGATCAAATCCTTTTTGAAAATCATCTGGGATTTTGTGATACTGGTCCAAGAGCCCATGACAATGGAGTAGGTCTTCCCATACTGATCCCTTATAGGGGCAAATTGGTTGTGTTCGCCTGAGTTCGAGGACAGTACTGAGCACTGTGTGAGGCGGATAGACATCCTGAACAGAGGTGCCTTTTGTCATGGGGACGATTGGTGCAACCACATCCTTGTTGCCAGTCGACGCAAAGGGGCTTGTCTGAAGATTGCACCAGGAGCTGTTTGTTGACCTGTTTGCTGATGGTGGCATGGACATTGTCCCAGAGATGTTCAGCGGAACATTCAACAAACAAGTGTTGATTTCTCCCAAGGCAAACAGCACACACTGTGGGAGAACACTGTCCATGTGTGCCATTGGAAAAACCCGAGGATGTAACATTGGTTTTGGGAGTATGAGGAGTTTTGTTGCATCCTAATGGGGATGCAGAGTGCTTGCGATCCGCATTGGAATAGCACTGCTCAGCAGCAGAATGAGCTGGCAGATGTTGGCCTCTCCTTCCCCAATTAGAATTGACATCATCAACAGGTGCAGAGGTGTGCAAAGCTTGTAAACGCTGAAGGAGCGATAACCAAAGAAGAACCCAAATGCAGATCACACAACACAAAACACATGTTACATATCGCATAATGCATAATGCAGGTTGCATATCACACAGAGTGAATCGCATATCACAAATGGTGTATCGCATAGGAAAATTTAAGTCCAAACCCAGATGGATACGTAGAGGAAGAGAAAACAAATTGATTAGTGATTGTTGTGCAACAAGAGAGGTAAAGTGCTGACCTTTGTATCATACTCCCTATCTGCTCGCGTACACTCAGCATGATATATGTGATCAAAGGTACAAGATATCTCAACCTCGTTGAGGAGAGCAATGTTCCAGGCCCCTTCCAGTTGTGTAAGTGCCTGATGCCAAGCTCAGTGTTGTTCTTCTTGGTAAGTTAAGAGCGCAGGGAGTTCAAATGGTTCATCCAAAGTCCAATAGTTGTGCAACATTAGGGCACCAAAGAAACTGGCTAGTATGCGAACATGAGAGGTATTCCATCCACGCTGTTCCAGCGAGTTGATGAAATGAGGGATGGCCCTAGAAAAATCTAAGGGAGCCAGGAGGTGATCTGGAATAACCCCTATAGCAGGACGAGCAGCACTGGCAACAGTCCAAGCAGTGGTGCCCTCAGAACCAACAGTGGGCACCATGCTGTCATCATCCATGGTTCGAGAATTGAGCCTCGCGTCAGCAAGACCATGGTTAGTCCAGTAGTATAATTCAACATATTATGCTTTATCAAGTTTTTGTAGAGCGAAATCAGAAATGAGAATGGATTCAGCAGCTCAATTTGGACAAGATCGATTCGGAATAGGAATATGATGAATTCTGTTCTTCTTCCGATCTTCTTTGGCCATGACGACATCTTGCACCTTTTGTACAGTGAGACGCTGTGCTTCTTCTTCCACCAGAATACGATGTTGTTCCTCAGCTTGTAACATGTCAACGTCCAGTTGTTGCTGCCATTGAGCTTTCAGTGTAGCATTCATGGCGACCCAAATGGTTTGTAACATGACAGCCACTTGGGCATCATCTATTACGGGACCTAAGAGAGGGGCGCAGCAGGCCTGAAAACCTGCAGAGGTGAAATCCAGACACTGTTCTATGTTAGGATCAGTTTGAAGTCTGTTCATTGTAAAGGTAGAAATGAATGTAAGACAGTTTTCAGTTAGGATAGTGATAACTTGAGGATTGACAACAAGACGAAAGATTGATAAGCGCTTACGCCAGGCTAGTGGTAGCGAGAGAAAGAAAACAATTCCTTAACCTTACTCCGTCCCTACATAGACATCATTCTACGCACCAAACCACAGGCATACTACCAGTCAGAAGAAAGCTGAAGAAGATGTGATTTGCGAAGCCAACTTCACTGCTGCTATTCAGGCTATCAGAGAGAAGAAGACCAAGAATCTCCGAACAGGAACTCAAGAAAAACCAGTGGTACGAGGGTTTATTTAATGCCCCCCGTTCTCGCAGGCGGCATGTTGAAACCGGCAATAACACTACCAAGTCAGTACTGCAAGACACGCCAAGTCATCAAAATTTGATGCATGCACCATTTGGCAGCTATCAACCACAGCCTATCCTTCAACCCTCGATGTCACGCATGGATCTTCCCCCACCCAGCAGGTATGCGCCCCCATATTATCCTATGCACCATTTGGCACCTCCACCTATTTCCCACTTTGCGCCAGTGGCTGGTAGTAGAGCGGATTTTCGAGTTGGTGCTGAGGTACTACTAAGCAGATTGTTTGAGCCCAATTCTTGCATGTGAAAGTCAAAGTCATGGCCAGGCCGCCATTCCCTGCCAGGTGTGTTGGTGAGGTTCTGCAGCATGGTGAGTAGAGAGATGAGATACATGGCATAGTAGGGCAATGGTGCTTGCATTTGGAACGGAGGTAAAAATAGCATGCTACCTGCTTACCCTAATAAACTCGGATGATGGCAGTCTAACAGTCGGAGTCTTGTATCCACCCAGTGCATTCAACTACTTCGGGTCTTTTATTTTTGCTGGTGTTCCAGAATTTATTTTACTTACATACACGTGATTCAGCTCGGGGTTGATGGCACTGAAGGTGACTGAGAAAATTGAGATGCTGAGATCATACTATCGTTGGGCCAGAGTTGCAAAATCTAACACCACATTTTCATATCTCATTGTTTGCTACACATTAAGACAAAAAAATTATGCGGACCTGTAGCTATGTGTGTCACTGGAGAGCTCCAGTTGACAGAATAACAAAAAGTGCTCAAATGATGCTGCCAGAGGGATGCCGACGCAAGATGTTAAAACAGTAGAGAGTTGCAAAATTTCCCATGAGCCATTTGGTGCAGGTGTCACACTATGTCACAGTGTTGATTTTGCAAATCTGAATCCCGACTGGCAAACGGTAGACACAAGATCAGAGTAGAAGTAAAAACATTAGAATTAAGGTGATTGCAGCGCAAGAGCGGTATTCTATAGAATATTAGTATGCAGTATGTAATGGTAAAGAATATTCATGGATAACTATAGTACGAGTGAGATGTTGGAGGATAAAATGGTTGTGGAACTGTACTGGAAGATGGGTAATTCAAGTTGCTCGAATTGAATACCCAAGTGGTCTCAGTTATCACCGACAAGTTTTGCAGCCGACGCTGCCGCACTAAGAATTAGTTCTCCGCTCGAAGTTGTCACACACAAGCATTCCTCAACATCGATGATTGCATTGTCGATAACAACCACAACTTTGCTTGATTCTCGCTGGAAAAATTTGCAGAAGATAAGGAGAGGCATGAAGTGTATGTAGAAAAAAATGAAAATTTTTTGGTTGAAAACTTCGCCTTCACCTGACTATTCTATGTGAAAAACGTCACTTCGAGTGATTGATTTGAAGCCGTACATGTTCCTCATCCTTATTTTTATCAAAAAAAAATGTAGTGCTGTGAATCTACATTGGAAGGTCCCAGATCCAATATTAGAGGACTTGAGATGTGTTGTTGCGTGAGCTATGAGGCGTTTTGCAACTTTCTACTGTTTTGCAACTCTGGCCCAACGATAGTAGATGCGAATTCTGGAGTCGTGAGAAAACGGAGTCCCGGGGGACTCGGCGCGTAGGCGCCGTTATGATTGCTTGTAATGCAGTGCACCAATAGGTTAATTCATTGCATATTTTAACGCTCACCTCATTCTCTTGCTCCGTCGGAAGCAAGTCAATTGTCAGGATATGATTGGTTCGGATGGTGAGAAGAATAAGTCACGCACCATGGTTCGACGACATATTTTAGGAGAACAAAAAGCGCGCTGAAAAACAAGTTACATCTAGCACCAGTCGCGTTCGTGAGACCAACCAGTGCTCCTTGGGCAGATCGGGAGCATCGACATTGCTTTGCATCTTGTCTTCATTCTTTGATGTCGTTCAATTCGACCGCACCAGCTGCGGGCTACGTTGCAGCTCTCGTTGGTGCTACGCAGCAGTATGTTGCCGCCTCTCCTGGCAGAGCAGTTCTGCTAGGACTCTTCTATACGCCGGTCCTCATCTTCGTGCTGAACATCCTTAAGCAGCTTGTGAGCATCCAGTAACCCCTGTTCACGTGTCTACTGATGCAATATCACCAGGTTGTTCCCCGAGATGCTTCACTACCTCCGGAAGTGTTCCACTGGATCCCTTTCATCGGGTCCTCTATCACGTACGGCAATGACCCGCTCAATTTTTTTTTCAAGTGCAGGGAAAAAGTATGGTCGTGTGACATACCTCTCATGTCATGATTTTGTCTCATACTCTTCTTCAGTACGGCGATGTCTTCACATTCATTCTACTCGGACGCAAGGTTACGGTCGCACTCGGTGCTAAAGGCAATAACTTTGTCTTGGGTGGTAAATCGACTGTGTTCTCCGCGGAAGACGCTTACACGGTATGTGCCATTGTAATTGTTTGGCCACGCAAATGTTTTGTTCAACCACAAACAGCACCTCACGACCCCCGTCTTCGGCAAAGACGTCGTATTCGATGTCCCCAATGAAGTATTCATGGAGCAAAAGAAGTTCGTGAAAGTCGGCCTTTCAACTGAGAACTTGCGGGCGTACGTGAGCATGTTCGAGCAAGAAGTCGACGACTTCATGCGCAGCGACCAAGCATTCATCATCTGGCAAATGAACGATATCAATGAGTGGGGACGCTTCGATGTGACGGACATCATGGCCCAAATCACTATTTTGACTGCCAGCCGGACTCTGCAAGGCAAGGAGGTCAGGAGTGGTTTGGACAAATCATTCTCTGCGCTCTATGACGACCTAGATGGAGGCTTCACCCCGCTGAATTTCATGTTCCCTAACTTGCCTTTGGAATCTTATCGCCGTCGGGACGAAGCGCACAAGAAGATGAGCGAGTATTATACCGGCATTATCCGCAAACGCAGAGAATCAGGTCATTCTGTAAGGCGTTTACTTTGACGAGATCCAGCCAATATTCACGATGCAACCGATAGGACGAACCTGATATGATCTCCGCCTTGATGGACCAAAAATACCGTGATGGGAGACCTCTCCGTGACCACGAAATTGCACATATCATGATTGCCCTTCTTATGGCAGGACAGCACAGTAGCTCCGCCTCCGGTTCGTGGACACTTCTTCATCTTGCTCACAACGTCGAAGTACAGTGGGTCTTGTTCATTATCAGCGGCTAACATATACTGATCGTTATCATAGGGAAGCACTTTACCAGGAGCAAGTCGACCACTTCGGCAATCCGGATGGTTCTTTCCGCCCGATGACCTATGAGGACTTCCGCAAGCTTCCAGTTCTTGATTCAGTCATTCGTGAGACGCTCCGCGTGCACCCGCCTATTCACAGCACCATGCGCTACGTTCGTTCTGATGTCCCGATTCCTGCAACTCTCGCCGCCCCCTCCAAAGATGATGTTTATGTCGTCCCAAAAGGTTACTATGTGCTTGCTTCTGCTGCCGTCAGCCAAGTTGATCCTCGTATTTGGGCTAACCCCATGAAGTGGGACCCGACGCGGTGGAGTGATCCCGAGGGTGTTGCGGCTCAAGCGTTCAAAACTTACTATGACGAGAACAGCGAGAAGATTGATTATGGTTTCGGTGCTATAAGCAAGGGAACCGAGAGCCCGTACCAACCCTTCGGTGCCGGGCGGCATAGATGCATTGGGGAGCAGGTGCGCTTGATCGTTTGGTTGCTGGGGTGAATTTGGCTGATTCTTTTTGAATAGTTCGCATACCTGCAACTTGGAGTCGTGATTTCCAACATCATCCGCAAAGTCGAGGTTCGGTTAGAGGATGGCATCACAGAGATCCCAGCACACAACTACCATGTTTGTCTTTTCAGTTCATCATCGCTGATGAGTATTGTTGACCGTCCTTTCATAGACGATGATCACGATGCCAAAGAAACCTCGCAATGTCTGCTACAGACGCAGGAGATTTGATTAGAGCATCAATGCTCCGCTTCCTATACTATATGTCTTCCGCATTGACTCTTGGACGCTCGGTAACTGGTATAAAATTTACCACTTCTACAAAATCACTGGGGGTAAATTCATGGAGATCCCCAAGCGGTGACTCACGTTCAATGCCCTGCTACTACTCAGTACTTCGGAACACCAAATAACTCAGTCAATACCATCACGAAGGTGGGAATAAATTTCCCCGATCCTTGCAGGGCACTAGAGAACCGTTGAATTCACCGAATATTAAATCAATACCAAGACGAAAGCGGGAATAAATAAAAACCTGCTGCTCCGCTGCAGAGCACTAGACAACCTCCACCGAGCATCTCCCGTGCTATACACCATTGCCAGTCGATATATGCACACGCTCTTGGAAAGCGACTGAGGTCATGTCGGTTGCTGCATCGGAATCGGCCACGAGCTTAGCGTGATATTGTCGAATGCTAAGGATTAGGCGGGGTCCCAACACAAACGACTGCACGACCTCCAAAAAGTTAAGAACCCCGCGACAAATCTGAGTGTCCAGGAAATATTGGTCCTGTAGAAATGATGAACCGTGATCGCATGCGGAGGTAAGTGAAAGATTGACATACCGTTGGGGAGAAATCAATAATGAGCTGGAAGCATGAAACAGCAAGAAAGCTACCATGTCCGACCCTTCAGTGGAAAATGAATAATCTGATTCAAAATGTGAGCCCACCTCGCAAAGTAAAGCACGTGAGTTGTGCCACAACTCACGTGCTTTACTTTGATTAATATCATGAAGCAGTCTCCCATAATCCCTCCTGGCGAATGTTGTCGCAGTTCACGTCAAGCTTCAAGCTCAAGCCTCACCAGTTTCCTGATGCAGCGGCCTCGATGCAGGCCACACGTTTGTGTGGAAAAAACGTAAGTGTTCACGCATCCTACAGTCATATTTTCGACTTGCATTTTTCAGTCTCGACCCACATCACCTACTCTGTCCTCCGCAACCTCTCAAAGCCTGCCTATAGCACCCACCAATCTGGTGGCCTGTTTGTGCTAGTCGCGGCGCCGTCACACTATTATCTGCTCAGAGCGCCTCCGAATCTACTATCATTTTGTTTATCACTTCTGTGTGCCTGAAATCTTCCTAACGGTAGTGGCCCTCCTATGCACATATGTTCTCCTGACAATTCGCAATACAGCACTCTTCAAAGATCATGGAACCTTCCCTTCTTCAACACCCTCAAATCTCTCAGAGTACGGCCACAACATGGAGCATTCTCGTACGCACTGTTCAAATTTAAAACCCTAAACCAAGGCCCCAACTTGGATGACATTGTCAGGCTTGTTGACGACATCTTGGCCGCATTCATGTAATCACTTTCCAAGTCCTGCTACGTCCCGGAGGTGGTCTCTGCTAACCAGGAGAAATTCACCCTTCCCTGTCTCAAAGTCATCATCACGTCCACAACCTGGCATCAAGCAGTAGATGCTCAACTCCTGCACTGTCGCTGGTGCTGGTGCTGGCATCTGCGTGTCCGTTCCTGGGTGCGTCGGTGTTGCCGTTTGGGAACCACTCCGACAAGCCGTTCTATGTTTGGTGTGCGATGCTTAGATGTCTGGATTCCTTCAAATCCCTCGACTCCCCAGAGGCGCTAGGTCTCAGCTTTTACATCTAAGCTTACTCGCGGCCTTTATATCACAATGACAATGCTTAATAGGGTATATGTATCCTTCAATAGCGCTTCAGTGACAATCCTAAACACATTTGTATCATACCCGTATTTACGCCTCGTCAAACAAAAGTGATGGGCGAGCTCCTCTACGAGCATTAACCAACCTCAACCTCGTCAAAACTCATCAAGTAGTGCATGCACGAACGTACCTCGCATACCTTGTAATCATCTTGAGTGAATCTTCCGTAAGCCGGTTGGCGTGAGTCAGGTGAGAAGACAAGGATGGGACGTTGAATGAGGCGAGAAGATCATCCGAGGATGCATTCCTAAGGAACTGCAGCAGTGTTTCACGACTGCGCAAGCGATCATGGAGATTATTGTCATCACACAGAGAAAAGAAGGGTCATTGAATGGTACAACTTGGTGTGAGTGGGTGGTAGGGATATCTAGTTACATAATCGCTTCTTGGACCTGAACCAAGTGGCACCTCGACTAGGACCCCGAAAAACCAACCGAGGCCCTGCGCTCAACAGCGCTCCCGACGCCCAAAGGGCGCCACCCAGCTACTCACATCAAACCCACCTAACCTCAGAAAATCCAAAACAGTCCCCAAAAGGTCTGACATGGCTCCATCAGGATCCACAAGCCCGACAGCCCCAGCGGTGGGCAACACTCGTCTCAGAAAAACAACAGCAAACAAACCGCTACTCGCCTCCAGCAAGTCAATCGAAGAACACATAGAAGGTACAAGTATAAGAACAGATATAACTAACATAATCACAGCAAAGAAGCTCCTAAACACGCATGGCCTAGTTCTCCCAACAGCAGGAACTATGCTCACGCAAATAGTAACAGCAATCTTCGAATTCAGCGCCTCGGCAGGTCTAGGATCTACCCACGCCGAGATACTCAGGGCTATTGCCATGGTTTTGTATGACGCGGAACGCGCGATGGACATGACCAACATCATCAACAAGATCGAAACACTCATAGGCGGCCCCCTAACAATCATGGTAGAGAAGGCTGAGGAATTAGCGCAATCAACAGACAAGCATAAAGAGGCACTAGAGGAGGCAGTAAAAGAGGTGCGTACTAATCTTAGCGAATCACTTGAGGGAATAGATAAGGCCACAAAGAGCGCAACGCAAGTGATTCAGAATCATACCAACGCAGAGGCAGTACTCAACGGGTCTGAAGGACCTAGATCCTATGCAGCGGCAGCGAAAGCGCCGATCCCCGGCCCACTAACGAAACTTCTTTCACGCAACGAAGGTCAAACGAGACAGATTTTGATAGATAGAAGATCACTCCTCATGCCTAAGGACGCCACCACACAGCTCACAGAGGCACAGTTGGTCACCAAGGCAAAACTAGCCATCGAAATGATGAACAAGGACGACATCCCAACTCCGGACGACCTCACCTTCGTATCAGCACGCAAACTCCCTCACGGGGGCATCATATACGAACTCAACTCCAAAGAGTCAACGGAATGGTTCAACACTCCAGCAAATCGCAGCAATTTCCTGGAACGATTCGGCACCAACGTCACCATCAAAGACCGCACGTACCATGTCCTAATGGAAAATGTCCCGATCTCGTTTGTCCCAGAATCTACTGCAGCCATAGACGACATCGAGAAGAAGGCAGCTTTCGCCCCCAAAACTATCTTGAAGGCTAAGTACATCAAACCAATAGCGAGACGCAACCCGAACCAGAGAACGGCCCACATCATACTAACCTTCAACTCTAGGGAAAGTGCGAACCACGCTATCAAATTCGGGTTATCAGTAGCCAGCAAAAGGGTTTATGGACGCAAACTTCTACCAGAACCATCAAGATGCCTCAAGTGTCACTCTTTTGACGGCAACCACATGGCAACAGACTGCCCCAAGGATGCTGATATATGCGGAACGTGCGGAGAACAACATCGCACAGCAACGTGCAAGGTAGATGACCCCAACAACTATCACTGCACTAACTGCGAAATCAAGGGACATGCAGCATGGAGCCGAGTGTGCCCGACATTCCTAAGCAAGTGGGACGCATACAAAAGACGCAATGACGAATCGAGATATCGATTCTACCCGACAGAGGACCCACTTACCTGGGAAAAGATAGACGAACAGCCCAACGAGTGGGACGAGTACCCACAAGAAGGTAACATCGACCGCATAACCCCAACTAACCAGAATCTCCCCCCACCTCAACAAAACAGAACGAGAGAAGCAAGAACAACGAAAGCAAGACCAAATCAACCGCAACGCCCAAGATTCCCCAACAACATCCCACTAGGAAGCCAATCTCATCTCACGGACATGTGGACACAGCAAGAAAACGCGCCAGACACTCAACCTCATCGCTCTCAATCCGCCGCCTCAAGAGACTCCTTCTTCTCAACACTCAACTACACGCAAGACGGCAACGCGGCCAGTGGCTGGGATTAATGCAGCAAGAACCTACAGCACAACGCCAACAGAGATCCGACTTCAGAATATGGCAACAGAACCTCCGCAAATCCTCCAACGCATGGGAACACCTCCTGAAGAACCTCAATCCCGACAAATTCGACATGGCATGTATACAAGAACCCTTTCTCAACCCTGTGAACCTCGCTAATGCCTCCAGTCTCCGACGCTATTGGGACGTGATATACCCAACCGGACACCACACAAATCAAAACCGAATGCAAGTGATAATGTTGATCAACAAGAAGATCTCCAAGAACAGGTGGCACGCTATCCCAATTCAATCAACGAACATCATGGCCATAGAACTAGTGGGAGACTTCGGAAAGGTGCGTTTTTACAATATATATAATCCCTGCGACCACGACGGCACCCTGCATTTCCTCGAAAGGCACATGCAAACTGTACATAACGCACGTCGAGCAAACCCTCATCAACTCGCTCAAGGCGAGGAGGAAGTAAATACTGAACATATAATCTGGCTAGGTGATTTCAACCGCCACCACCCGATGTGGGAGCTAACATCAAACGGTCATCTATTCACTGCGGCAAACCTCGATGCCGCAGGTGTACTAATAAATCTTCTCGCACTGTACAACTTAGTTCAAGTACTACCCTCGGGAATTGCCACACTGGAAGCGTCATCCACCAAGAACCTCACGAGACCCGATAACGTCTTCTGTTCAGCCCAACTCCAACATGCTTTCACGGCATGCAACGTTGAGTACCACCTAAGACCAGTCATCACTGACCACTTTCCTATCATAAGTTCGCTAGAACTGCAACCAGAACGCATCACTTGTATACCGCGCCACAACTACAAGGAAGCAGACTGGGACGAGATAAACGAGGCGCTAGCAACTGATCTCGGCACCATCCCCCCGCCAACCGAGATCACAACGAAAGCTCAGTTTGAGGAGGCCTTCAACAACCTCACTGCCATCATCGCGAAGGTAGTGGAAGAGAACGTCCCGAAGTCGAAACCATCGCCATATGCGAAACGCTGGTGGTCAAAAAGCCTGGATAAAGAGCGAAAGGAAGTACACAAACTAGGCCGCAAATCGAGAGCTAAACTAGTGTACAGAAATGATCCAATCCACGAGCAGTATCGCAAAGCGCGCAACACCTTCTCGGAAAGCATCAGGAAGGCGAAGGAGTCTCACTGGACGGTCTGGCTGGAAACGATGACCCCAGCCGGGGTGTGGAACTTTCATCACTACGCAGCAAGTAACCCAGAAGACCAAATACACACAAGAATCGCCACGCTCAAGGACCCGGAAAATAATCAACAAAACACCACCCAGAACAATGACAGAAAGAGCGAACTCCTATACGAGGTCTTTTTCAAACCTCCCCCGGCTAACGACTACGTAGATCCTAATTATATTTACCCTCCCTCTGTATGCGAGTTTACACTGATAACGAACGAACAGATAGGCAGAGCGATAGCAAAGCTCTCCCCGCACAAAGCCCCCGGGCCGAATGGAATAAGCAACTGCGTCTTCACCCATTGCGCAACGCAGCTAATCCCATTCATGGGACCAATATTTCGAGCGACCTTTACTCTAGAAATATACCCGGACCAATGGAAGAAGTCATCAACTATAGTACTTCGCAAACCAGGCAGACCGGACTATAGCCTCCCCAAGGCATACAGACCGATAACACTACTGGATACCATGGCGAAAATATTATCTTCATGCGTGGCAGACGACCTCACCTACATAGCTGAAAGTCACGATCTTCTAGCAGCGACGCACTTTGGGGGGAGACCAGGACGTTCAACCACAGACTCCCTGCACTTACTAACGAAGTTCATCACAGATGCCTGGGCCTCAAGGGAGAATTTCGTTTCCATGCTGTTCTTAGATGTTAAAGCCGCTTTTCCCAGTGTAGTGATCAACAAACTTCTTCATAATCTCAAGAAATCAGGAATACCTCAAGAATACATTGACTGGTACAGGAGAAGACTAGACGGCAGATCAACATCTCTAATCTTCGACGATTTTCAATCGGAACCATTCCAAGTCAAAGGAGGTATCGATCAAGGCTGTCCTTTATCCCCGCTCGCATTCATATTCTACAATACTGACCTGTTGAGAGTCGCAGACCCCAGACCCCGCAAGGGAGAACTCAGCCTAGGATTCATAGACGATGTCGCTCTAATAGCGAAAGGTGAGTCATACGAAGAGGCGAACACTAAGCTAACCAGAATGATGGAGAAAAGAGGAGGCGCGCTACAATGGAGTGAGGAACATCACGCAGAATTCGAGCTAGACAAAACTGCGCTGGTATGTCTCTCAAGAAAACGCGTGCAAAGCGTCACGGACCCACGCAAAACGATCCCCGCGCCAAAGCCAGCAATTGTCATTCGAAATCACACAATACAGCCATCAAGCTCGCACAAGTTTCTAGGAGTAATAATCGACGAGAACCTCAATTTCAAAGAACACGCAGCCCATGCCCTGGCAAAAGGCACAAAGTACACCCTGGCCTGCAACAGGATGATTCGACCCGCGAAGGGTATCAAAAGCCGGCTAATGAAGAGATTATACGAGGGAGTAGTCATTCCTAAAATGTTATACGCAGCTGATGTCTGGTGCGCAGGACTGGTAGCGAAGGGCAAAGGAACGAAGCTAAACGGACGAGGGGCACGAGGTTTTGCATCGAAGATGGCAAGGGTGCAAAGAATGGCAACCCTGATGATAACAGGCGGAATGAGATCCACAGCTACAGACATCCTAGACGCACACGCTAACATACTTCCTTTCCAACAGGCGCTACGCAAGATATGCCTCAAATCGACCCTCAGAATGACCACACTCCCAGACACCCATCCGCTAGCACGAGACATCAAGACGGTCTACAACTACGGAAACGCGCGTGGCTTTGCCAAACCAAAGCGTCATCCCTCCCCACTCCACAAGCTAATGTACGAATTCAAGATAAACCCAGCTCAAATGGAGAAGATCCACCCAATCCGTCACAACCCGAAGTGGGAGCCAGACGTCGAAATACAGATAGCGAGGAAGAAGGAGGAGGCAGCCGACGAAGATAATTTGGCGAGGGAAGAGATCTGGGTATACTCAGACGGATCGGCCATAGATGGAGGAGTAGGGGCAGCGGCCATTCTCATGAGAGAAGGAGAGGTGAAGGACAAACTTAGGTTCTACCTGGGGAAGGACAGCGAGCATACGGTATATGAGGGGGAGTTGGTGGGGATGATCCTAGCGTTGGAGCTAATCAGAAGAGCGGGAGGGGGAGAATCGATGGCACTGGGAGTGGATAATCAGGCGGCAATTCGTGCAACGAAGGCATTCAATTCGCAACCCGGACATCACCTAATGGACTCCTTCCATGACAGCCTCCGCTCAATCCTCCCAGACAACAACAGCAACAAATTAGTGATGAGATGGACGCCAGGCCACATGGGGATCCCGGGGAACGAGAAGGCAGACAAGAGGGCGAAAAGGGCGGCAAGGAGAGACACCTCGGAAGGAAGACTCCTTCCAAAGTCCCTAAGAACGACAGGGAAGACACCCATCACGCTACCTATCAGCAAATCGTCCACACTGCAACAGTTTCAGGAGCGCATCAAGAACGAAGCAACGAAAGTCATGCACCTCTCTCCTCGTTTCGCCGCCTTACAGACCATAGACCCCTCCGCCCCGTCGAAACACTTTGCAGGACTCATCGACCAGTTCCCGCGTCGCCACAGCTCGCTTCTCTTCCAGCTTAGAACAGGACATGCTCCTCTCAACAAACACCTGCACCGTATAGCGAAGTCAGAAACAGCAATATGTCAACAATGCAATGAAGGAAACGAATCGGTCCACCACTTCCTCCTCACCTGTCCAGCATACACCAGACATCGCAACATCCTCAGACAAGAACTAGGAACACGAGCGCACCACGTGAAGCACATTCTCAACGAAGCCGAATGTCTAAAGTCACTGTTCAAATTCATAGCCAAGACAAGAAGATTTGAGCCAGTCTTCGGAGACGTATCACCGCCAAAAGACAAGAACGATAGAAACAGCTAGATGCACCAGCCATCCACTACACCCTCTGTAACAACTATTCTTTCACCTTAAGCTGGTGTCAACGTCCGCGCCTCGGCCAGGACCATTGAACAAGACTCACTATTCCAGGGCACGCATATATATATCATTTAGAGTAAAAACACCGCATGTAATGTCTACCATAGGGCTTCGCCCCAAAGGACAAAAAAAACAAGGATTAAAAAATAAAAATAAAATAATAATAATTATTGCACTCACCGAATTAATCGCCAAAAAACTACACACACACCTATTGACGAGAACACTTTTGCTATATCAAGAATGCACGTGTTCTAATCACTGACTTCAGGGGGGAAGGCATTCACGACGGACCGACGGCGAAATCTGAGACGGGCTTCTTTGCGCAGTTCGTATGTAATAGGAATCACAAATCCTATGTTATGGTAGATGGACTCGGACCACACGTCCAGTAAGTACCGGAAAACTGTCAGTGAATCAGAAATGGGATAAATTGTCTACATATATTTTGAATCATTGATAATCTCAGCGGGAGCTGCTCGGTGATACAATCACGACATCCCTGCCGTACGT
>MU177950.1:71941-89544 GCA_016695465.1 Suillus americanus | reverse complement strand
ACTTTCAGGTTAGCACAACATGACAACCATGACAAACAAGCCATGTACACTGAGATACAGTACTGTCATTAGAGACCAGCGTTGCCTCTGGAATTAAGTGTATTTTCGTGTGTTCCTCTGACGTGAGACTCTACTTACCCAGATCAGTTCGACCTATAAAACCATTCTTAGCGAAATGGCTGCTCTGGTCACAGCGTCAACATACCTCTTGTCCGAATGTAAGTGCTGAAAATACTTGTAAGATATCAGCAATCCTTTGATATTATCATGCTCACCCCAATCATACATTATTCCAACAAAGGCGGCAACTGGGAACCGCAGTCAAGGTTAGATTGGGTCATCAGCTTCAACATCTGACTGCTCTCCACGAACGTATAAAATAACTGGAAACACGGTATGAATTGATGGCCGGCCACCAGATAGGATCATTTGAGACTACGGTCATATTAGTAGAGAATGGGGTGCGGTTGAGTAGTGAACTTGGTGGACGTATGGCGATGGCATATATACCACTATCCGGTGTTCAAATCACCAAAATAAGACCGAGGGGCATTGTCTGTGCGGTCCCCTCAGTAGATGTTGGTCGTGAAGCGGTCGCATGGGCTGAATACCCGAACACCGCAGCACACCTTCTTGCCCTCTGCCTCGGTCATCGGAGTTTTGTATCATACATGAGGATGCTGCATGGCAGGTGGAGGCACTCTAGTTCAGAATCCGCGACTGATATATGGTGAAGATACAACACAATCCCTAGATTAAGACAGCACTGAGAGTGCTGGTTTCCTCATTCCGCCCAAATCCTCGCTCCAGTCGTCTGATGCGCAGTTGCATACCCCACTTCGGAGTCCCATCCTTGAACAGCATCATAGCAAGGTCCATCAATTGCCGCACAACGAATTTAGCGCACCATGTGTTTTCATCAAATTAATACTATTTTTTTTTGGTGGAACGATAAGCACAACCAGCAGTTCAAAGTGATACTAGTAACTTTTCATATTCTTCTCGTTCCTGTGATACAAGTGAAGATAGCGAGCAGGACTTTTTATTGATTTGTGCCATTTGTTTCTGTACAGGCTGTAGATAGAAACGGCCCAATTAATGATGTGGGCGTGTGCAAGAGCGACGTTAGCATGGGTAAGGCTATTCTAAACTAAAACTAGACCTAACTAGATCCATTAGGCTATCTAGACACAAGGCTAACTTCTTCAAGTTAAGGAACTGGTTACTGGATGACTTCCCGCAGCGTTTAGAACGCTGTTCTAGTTCTAAACAACAGTTCTAAACCTCTCCTGCCGACGTGCCGCTGTCAAACGTCAGTGTTTTGCAAGTCCGCCCGTCAAACTGACCCAGTTCTAGATTGATATCTAGAAGGGGGGGTAGGACCCCCTTTCTAGATTCAAATCGTGTTCTAAACGTGTTCTAAATCGAATACAAACTCCGCGGCGGTGTCGCAAACCTCGGTATGATGTACACTTGCATAGATCTTCGTACGCACATTGACGACGTGCAACCAATTGCCCATTTTCGGAGCAAAATGTATGTCTGCTGCCATCTCGGCTGTCCAAAAGACAGTTTTTCACTCGTGTAAGTTCCTGTTGCATATGAGTAGGAAATTTTCGCTGATGATCCATATAATCCAGGGCACATCTTGTCGTCGTCTCAATAACTATAAAGTTCGATGCATATCTGACCCTCTCGTGCAACCATTCTTGCATAGGTCGCCTCGAATGAGGTATGTTCTTCTTGCTTGTCGGCGTGCGAGACGTTCACGTCGTGATTCTTCGGCTCCTGAAAAAATCACTGCACCAAGTACAGCTATCTTGTGCCTTCGGACTTCATCTTCATCATCTCTCTCATCCTCCATGAGCTCAATCATGTGATATAGCTGGTGCAGATCAGCTTCGTCGTCATCCATTTGTAGGTCTAGAAATTAGAATTATGTATCTAGAATCTAGATATGATTGGTCTGCAGTTTGGAATGCAGTTCTAGATTATGATGTACTGTGTAAGGATATCATATTCTCTATGCCCCGACCAAGACTTCAAAAACGATACACTCGAACTGGCCTGTGCGTTGAGAGCCGTCCGCGTGACACATTGATGCGAAGAAGCGTTACTCTTCGCATCCGAGTCACGCGGATACATTCCTCCTCTTTCTTTCATTATCTCGTTGTCGCTTTCATCCAACTTGATACTTACAGTTGCCGTCTTACACCAAAACCTTCCTTACTACCGACCCTCAATCCCTTTCTCTCGTCACTGGCACACCATTCTCAGTTTGCCGTCTCCGAATCTGTCAAAACTACTATGCGACCCTTGTTATTCTGTCTAAACGATGCCCCTTTCTACCGTCACTCATTCAGTCTCTCGTACTATCCTTCCCTTACCATTACCCTACCCTGTCAGGTGCAACGCCACCTCTTTCTGCCTCCGTCTTCACACAACCGACCATCCCTAGGACCCTTGCCGTTTTCTCGAGTATTTATACCACCCATGTACACTCATACCTATCAGTGAATCCTATATTCAGATCCCCGCTCCAAGAATGACCGAAAGCCTCCAAGAAAGTCCTCGTCTCTAGTCCTAGTCTTATTCTCTCTTCGTGTTACCTACTAACACGTCTTACTTCTGTCTCGTCTCGTTCGCAATTCCCTGCCGAACTCATACCCAGCCTTACAACTGCGAGCCGAATCTCCGACGAATAAGATTTGAAACGATATTTAGGATTCTAAATGCTGCGGGAAGTCACCCACTGACTCGGGACTCGGAGGACCCTCCAATATTCGTCCTCACAATATTATACAGTCTCACAGAGCCATTCAACTATCTCCTTCAATACTCTTGATTTGATAATTACTACAACAGTCGATGGAACTGCGCCCACTCAAATATTGATATTGAATGGACGATGCGCGTCCAAGTTCATGTGGTGTCCACGCTGTTAAATCACTTTCCCTGCTCGCCAGCAGTACATCGCAGAGATATCAAAACGTGGTGATCCGCTGTGACTCGTGAGTGGTCTTGAAATCCACAATCCCCGTCTCAACCTCACAGACTCCCGAGTCCAGCTCCGGAATATCGTCCCCACCACTAGTGATAACTCATCGACCATCTCGTGATACCACAACCACATATGTACCCTCCTCACAAACACCCCACATGTCCTCAACTTGAATCTCCTTGTCCGCCTTGGCCCTTCAGATCACATTGCAAAGTGGTTTTGTCCTGAGATCCGCTGATAATTCGCTGGCTGTCCGGGATATATATCCAACATTGTCATCGCGACCATCCAAGGTCATCGTCGAAATTGGAAATGATTTCATGGTAGCTGCCTTCATTGGCGTAGAAGCCATGACTGCGTCTCCGCAAGCGAAACAGTCCAGTAGTCCAGTATGGGAGAAATATTATCTGGATGCATTGGAAGGTACAGTGAGCTCCCCTCGTACGAAAGCCCTGCAGGCCTAATGTCCACAGTCGTTTCAACTTTCGCTCGAGCGCACTTTGCATCTAGACTGGTCGTCAGTTCGTCCGCCTGGGAAATTCAGATTGAGAGTTGATGTTGCCAAGAGCCCAGCCATAATAGAGAGGAAAATTTTCTACAGCGTGGTCATCCTTGCAAGGTGTGCTATTCGCTTCTCGACTCACAGCCATGACCGAAGTTCCTATGCTAGAGCGTCAACCGTCACCATCTCCCACCCGCCAGTGTTGCTTTGTGCTTGTCGGTGGCGTATCCGGATGGCTCGCAATGTGTGATATGTTGTATCATTCACCCTTTAGCATTCACATTTAAGCTTCGTTGCAGTTTCGCTTTGAACGCCAGCGAATGCGTGAACAGTGACCACTGAACATCACACGGAGATCACGTCCCCTCATGCCATGAGGTCCATATTCTCAAACGCTTTCGAGTACACACTCATCCATTCCCAAACTAACTGATGCAGCCTTGAAGAGATGTGTGAGGAGGATGTCCAGATCCTCTTCGTATGATCACCACAGCCCGCAGTCCCATTCGTCCTACCCAGGGATCTCTATCGGACATCCACGATCCACCTGCATACTATACCATCATTCAATATTCACCTCCCATTCACGACTCACGCCAACTGGTTTACGCGCGTGCACTATCATGCTTTTTCATGCCTCATGGGCGCACAGACGCGGACAGTACCTATATGCTACAATCAACCTTGTGCACGTGATCAACTGCACGTCTTACAGGTTTCCTTCCTAGTTGACTCGATATGCTTGCATTTCCCTACTAGACTTCCCCCCCTCCAAAATAAGTGTGCATAAGTGCAGGCCGCAATTCTGGACTATGAAAAGTTTGCCCAGATCTCCTAGAAACCAACTTTGAAACACCAAATTTAAACAACTTCATCAATACCATCATGAAAGTGGGAATAAATAAAGCAAATTCCTTTACAAATTACGACTTGCAGAACACTAGACAACATCATCAAGCATTACACACCACCACCAGTCGATATATGCACGCGCTCTTGGAATACGATTGAGGTCGTACCAATTGCTGTATCGGAATCAGCCACGAGCTTAGCGCAATATTCTCGAAGGCCAAGGATCAGGCGGGGTCCCAGCACAAATGACTGCACGACCGTCAAAATCTGAAGAAACCCAGAATAAATCTGAATTTCCATAGAATGTTGGTCCTATAGAGCTGATAAACCTTGTTCGTATGCAGGGGTCTGAAATATTGACATACCGTTGAGAGTATTGGAGAGAAATCAAAAATGATGCCGAAGCAAGAAACAGCAACAAAGCTAACATGTCCAATTCTTCAGCAGAGACGTGAACACATATTCACAGCATCAGCTCACCTCGCAAAGTAAAGAATGTGAGTTTTCATCAACACTGTAAAACAGTCCCCGATAATCTCTCCTGCCGAATGTTGTCGCAGTTCACGGAAGTGTTTTACCGCGATCCAGACTGCGAGACACATTGCGAGGACCTCCCACACAGTGGAGACTATCCAAGAAATGGAACCCAAAAGCAGGATATCTTCCGCATAACCAATCGAGCCAATCGAGCATTGATGGGTGCCGGAGAGAATGAGTTCCTCTGGCATTCATCAACGAGATGCATATGTTGTCATCCACAATTAAGCATACCCCCTGAAGTATGTATCGTTGCCATCACGGCGACCACTCCGTTGAAAATGTTGTCAGCCAGAAAGGTGACAATGAGAAATATCAAGATCTTTCTGGATCGCTGATACATGGCATGCAACCGAGTGATGATGATGACTTGCAGCATATTTCAGTCAAGTCAATATCACTGAGGTCTCGCGAGTGCCAAGCTCACCCCACAGCATTCCAAACACCAAAGCACGTGCCCAATACCATACGACATACATAATCCAGCCTGACGAATACTGTTAGTGATCAGCCTCGGGTAGCACACACTCCAAACAGGCTCACATCTGTGGCAGCATAATGTGGCAGTTATTAGTGAACCAAGAAGTTGATGAATAACCACACCCACTCCTACAGGGCACCACGGTTAATTGAAGGGGAACAGCAGGCGTCTGCGCAGAAGACTCACCGTATCTGTCCACGAGATGGTAGGAACACCGTCTGTATGCTGTTGGTCAGAAGCAAAGATAGCGAATGTACTAAGGAGACATACACAGTATGTATATGCTGATTATGAGAGATAGACGATCAGTACAACACCGATTATTTAGTCTTCCGGACATACGCAGCAATTAAAATACCAAAGTAGCGCACCTAGGATACTTTCAAGTCAGCACAACGTGACAACCGTGACAGGCAAGCTACATACACCGAGATACAGACCTGTCATTAGGGACCAGCGTTGCCTCTGGAATAAAATGTATTTCCATGTGTGTTCCTATGACATAAGACTCCGCTCACCCAGACCAATTCTACCTACAAAATCATTCTTAGCGACGTGGCTGTTCCGGTCATAGCATCAATGTACCTCTTGTCCGAATGTAAGCGCTAGAAATACTTATAGGCTATCAGCAGTTCTTTGATATTATCGTGCTCACCCCAATCATACATCAGTCCAACACAAGCGGCAACTGCAAAACCGCAGCCAAGGTTAGATTGAGACATCAGCTTCAACATCCGACTGCTCTCTACGAACCTCCAAAATAGCTGGAAACAAGGTCTGAATTGATGGTCGGCCACCAAACGGGATCATTTGAGACTATAGCCATACTGTTAGACAATGGGTGTGGGTAAGAGGTGAACTTGGCGGACGTACCATGGCGATGGTATGATATATACCATTACCCAGCGCTTCGATCACCAAAATAAGATCGAGGGGATGTCCGTTCCTGCCTTGGTTATAACCACATGTAAAATCAATCCAGGGGCTCAACGTCAATGTTGGTCATGAAACATTTGCACGGGTGGAACACTTGAATAGTACCGTAGAAGATGGAAGGCAACTTGTGTCGGCATGCCAACACCAGTCTGCCAGACCAAATCAACCCGTCAAAAATAGGGGAGATACACACGAAGCAGACAGTTCTACCTGTGTGCGAGCACATATCTTAATGTCTACTATCCCTGCTCCTCCTCGGGCCATCTGTCGCTTCATGAGCACCTCCTTGCTCTCTGTCTCGGTTATCGGGCTTTCGTATCATAAGGTTGCCAACAATGAGGAGTGCAGAATATTCACTATGCATCGTGAAGTTGGTGCGGTGCTGGCCCCGAGGCATCAGTTTGCACAGCCAGAGACATCCTAGTCGAAAATCCATCATTGATATCTGGTGAAGATACGACCATTCCTATAATAAGATAGGCGCTGAGACAATTGCCACAGCCTAATTCAAGATCCACTGGCATGCAGTGGTTGATGCGCGGAGAATATAGCATCATCCCTGGATTACAAACAGAAATGTGAGGGTATTGGTGGGAGAAACTTAGATTCAGGCGTCATCCTTCAAGTACTACAAGTTTGGCACGCCACCATAAGACTTAAAAACGAAGTCGAATTGAAGTCAATGCTACAATGTAATAGTCAACTCACATCCATGCTGCAAATTGCAGACTCAGGCTACGATCGTCCGATTTTGCGTATTTGACGCTCCCAACCGTGCCTACTTGAGGGCCATTTTTGAGGGTCCTGAAGGCCTGACAGCCGGCCGAACACTGGTGGAGTCACGTGGATAACTCGTGGATTTCCACGGTACACTAAACCGGTGCTAGTGGGGAGAGGCAACTCTCTGCCAATTTCAAACTCAGCGCGTGCTCTCGCTAAAGGGGTGTGTGGCTGAAATGGCGGTTAATGTCACTGCTAGAGATGCTTTTGTATCAGAAAATCTTAAATCATGTTACAGCGGCCGCCGGCAGGTAATTCAAACTCCAGATGATGGCAAACGCCAGACACAATCATCGCTTACCATTCACTTCCAGGTTGTGATGGTACAATCCAATTTCGTCTCTCTACATTACTCTCACGTCACGATTTCAAGTTTGTCTCATACTCTTCTTCAGTACAGGAATGTCACCTTGACTCTACTTGGACGCAAGGTTATGGTCGCACTCGGTGCTAAAGGCAACGACTTTGTCGTGAGCGGTAAATCAACTGCGTTGTCCGTAGAAGACACTCGTACGGTATGTGCAACTGTAATTGTTTTGGCCTTGCAAATATCTCTGTCAACCACAAATAGCACTTTAGTACGACCCACATCTTCGATAAAGACATCGTAATGATGTCCCCAACGAAGTATCCATGGAGCAAAAGCAGTCCGTTAAAGTCAGCCTTTCGACTGAGAACTTCCGGGCGTACGTGGGCATGTTCGAGCAAGAAGTCGACGACTTCATGCGCAGCGACCAAGAATTCATCATCTGGCAAACGAACTTGAACAACAAATGATAGGGACGCTTCGATGTGACGGACATCATGGCCCAAATTACTATTTTGACTGCCAGCCGGACTCTGCAATGCAAGGAGGTTAGGAGTGGTTTGGACAAATCATTCTCTGCGCTCTACAATGACCTGGATAGCACACAACTACCATGTTTGTCTCTTCAGTTCATTACCCCTCACGAGCATTGTTGACCGTCCTTCCATAGACGATGATCACGATGCCAAAGAAACCTCGGAATATCTGCTACAGACGCGGGAGATTTGATTAGAGGATGTGCTCCGCTTCCTCTAGATACCTATATTATCCGTGTTTCGTGTTTACTCTTGGATGTTCGGTGGCTTGCATAAAATATGCCGCTTCTACAGTAGATTGATGGAGAACCCCGTGCGGGGCTCACTCAATGCCTTGCTACTGGAACCTCGCAACATTTGTTACACAGGAGACTTGAGGATGTGCTCCTAGAGGCCCGGCTGCTCGCCGCTGCCGGGCGAAGTAATGAAATGAACATGATGGTCGAAACCGGTATCTGTCACGGTTACTAGCAACCCCAGCACAGACAGATCCAATGAGATAAGAACTGCGCTCGAAGATCCGTGGTGTACATGGAACTATGGATGCTAATCGAGCAAGAATGAACAGGTCCCATGCGTGTTCGATATGCAGCTCACTGACTGTCTGACCCAGCTACCCATGCGGTTGTCAACGTGTTCTTGATAGTTCATGGGGGGTAGGAGGAAATAGCGTGATGGACCTGGGATGCTAAACTCCCGCAGTGTCCTCGAGGAACGTCCAGTTGTTACCCGAGTCCTCTCCCATCCGCCAAGATAGGTGTAAACTTGAAGTTCGTCTGTCGTATTGATTTCCATGGCAGTGTTGCTGCACCCCTTTGCAACGGGGTCCTGTTTACGGATCGTCTGAGAGAGGTTGAGGTTCTCCTGCAACCTCCAGCCCCATTTGATCAGAAGGCAGAAGACCCGAGCAAATTGATACATCCTCTCCTGCGATATCCTGTTGAGATCGCGGGAGCACCCCGCAGAGAAAACGAGTGAACTTTAGTCTTCCGATGACCTGCATAGCGCCGTAGTGAAAATGGAACACGAAGAATAAACAGGCAGAGTGGCGCGCAAGTCTGAAAGTCATCTATTTAGTATGCGGAGAAGCAGGTTGGGTAAATTGGCCTTTTATCATGGCAAGCTACGTTGCAATGAAGGAAGCGGCACATGCCGGCGTTGCCACTTGTCAATGAACTGTTCAACCGAACTTCAACGATGGAGGTTCGCTCCAACTCGCCACCTCCCTTTCCAAATTCTAAATCCTTGAGGCCCCATCATCGATATCATATTAAGTCAAGCTTGCTGAAGACATCCTGGCCCCATCCATGAGATCAGATCAATCATTTTCCAAGTCATTAAATAATTGCAAGTATTTCGAAATTTGGGTCCACATTTAGAGTGACACGATCACGTGCATGCGTACCTTCAATGTGTCGCGACTTTGATTCGTGTCTCGTCTTGCTCTTCTTAAACTTCTTCTACATACTTATTGCCATCGACGACACCGGGCATATTCACTGCAAGTATTTATCAATTAAAACATGACCGATGTTACAGACGACTGGATTGTCGCTGACAGCGAGGACGAAGACTCCTTCCGACCTCTTGAAATTGCTGACCAGAGCGGCCTCTTGAGTGGAAAGCCGTTTTCTACAGGCCCAGCAAAGATACAAGAGCGTCAGTAATTCTTTAAACTCCATGTTCTGTACCGCATGCTAATCGAGTATGATTTTACAGCGTCACTCATTCAGACCGCCTCATTTATTACCAGTCAAGCGCGAACTCCCCAGCGAGGACGTGAATCTCTCGACATAAGTAACGTGTCTCTGTTTACGCCACCTGCAGGATATCAAGACTCTGACCCACCAAATGCTTCTCCGTCACTCCCTCGCGGCGCGGGAACACCTGTACCGAAGTCTAAACCGCGCCCACGTCCCGTGCCACGAAAGTCTCGAACTACGAGCACCATATATGACGACTTCATCAAAGACGACGAATATCGTTTCTCTGGCTCACTCATCAGTTCTGCGTCTGCAATCCCAGCTAGTACCTTGGCTGCAGATAGCATCCGCCCTCCAACCACATCATCTGCTGTCTCATCACTCATCGAGGAGGTCGATCCTGCATTTAGTATTGCCGACCGAGCCAAGACGCGTACGAGGAAGATTCAGGTCAAGAAGTCGACTGTCAACCATGATGTGATAGAGTTAACATCCGACTCCGACCTCGACGAACTATCCCTCAAGCCTCCACGGAAGCGGCAGAAGTCCCAAGACAAGCCTAACAAATCAAAGCCGAGACCCAAGCCTAAAGCTAGGACATTGCCTTCACCTAAGGTCACTAAACAAAGCATCGTCGATACTCAACCGAGTGACGATGTTCTTCCTGCACCGCAAGAGCCAGCGCTTCTGTGCCAGCCACATTCTACAACATCACGCCCCCCATCTTCTCTTCTTCCTTCACCCGACTTGTCTTCTCCACCCTCTTCTCCACCCGTGATAACTCGCAAACGGAAGAGGGCTCCCCCGCTTGAGTCAGAGGTTCATGGCGAAGATATTGATGTAGACGTCCCCAACGCTTCGTCGTCTTCTATGATAACACCTCCATTCTCTGCGTCATTGTCGCCCGTCGTTCCACCAATCAATAACTCGCATGCACTTGAAGAAGCCAACGGGGAGGCGGACACCATCGCTGCTGCGAGTAAGGGTAACAAAAGGGACACGAAGTCGTCTTCCCGGGCAAAAGGGAAGAAAAAAGGTCGGAAAAGGGCTGACGAAGTCGAGCTCGACAATCTTGCGCACAAATTACCCCCGGATGAGCCAGCCGCAGGTAATAATGATCTTGAGGGCGACGATTTCGTTGAAGAGGCACCGATAGTTACCTCGAAGAAGAAGGCACTACCGAAACCCACCCCCGCTACGAAATCGAAATCGAAACCAAAGGGGAAAGGCAAAGGGAAAGCGATTCTCTCGGAAAGTGAGAATGAGGACAACGACGATCCTCGTTCGAGGTCACCTAACCAAGGCAGCCATTTGCCCGAGGACGAAGACTCTCGACGCGACAGTCCCAAGAAGGATTCTGAAGTGATTTCGGCGCCTGAGGCAACCGAGGTGCTCCATTTCCATACTCTTTGATATCCTTGCTTACATTCCCTCCAGAAGCTTCCCCCGCAAAGCGTAGCTGCTCCGCCAAAGCAGACTCCGTCCACCACTCTCAAGTCACGCGCCTTCACCATCAAATCCAAGTCGACTCCAATGTCTGAGCTCATCCGGCGTGTCAACTCACAACCAAATTCACCGTTCTTAGACGGCCCTTCCTATTCGCCATTGGTGAAGTCTTCGCGAACGATGCTTTCACGGATTGCACCACTCCACCCCAACCGACGGACCCCTCCACCACCATTACCGAGACCACCCCCGCCGAAGAAGAGCAAGAAGCAAATCGAGATGGAGGAGCGTATCGAGGAGGAGTTATCGGAGACTGTTGAGGGGTGGTCGTGTATGACTGACGAGGAGAGGAGGAACTTGCGGAGAGCGCGAATTGATGCTGAGTTGGGATATGACTGATTCCGAGTTGTGTATTCTTATTCCTTATCATGCCGTTTAATTTTTTATTACTATGTATTGTGCAACTTATGGACAGCTTGTAATAACCTTGCTATCGAGGCGTTCTGTATGGATCCGCTGATTCCGCTCGTTCGATGGAAACTCGTACTGACTTTCAGTGGTGCGTGCGGCCGATTCATCATGCGCCGGGCCGGTGAGGCGCCAATAGTTCAAGCTTTGCGAGAATAACTTGACAACTTCATGACTATCGATGTTTCGAACATTGAGAAGTCGGGCTTCCTCCTTTGCATCATTTTCAGCTCAGAGGTCAGCACATTCAATATCCAAATGCCAAACCGTATGGGGGAGAAAGTTGGGGATCGGGGAGAGGATTACCTTTATTTGTCTCTACTATCATCGCCGTTGTAAGCGTTGCTACTTATATTGTGAGTACTCACGAGGGTCTATCTAGATACTACTGCTCTTCCGAGTTACTGATGCTGGCGGCCTGCTCGGCTATGGAGCCATACTTAGACTGTACTAGTAGCCAGGTACAGCGTGTGTAGATGCGCCGCTATCTGAGTCTTATTTTCTCCTCCTATAGTCAGCGGGGTCCGGGTGATGATTATCCCAGTGGCCGGAATAAAAAATGATGGCATCATTAACTGCTCACACAATGATTGAATTCGAATGCAGTGACTGCCACACAGCTTCGCAACACGCTTGCCCATGTTTGGTATCCTCAGATGTGATGTCCGAGGAGGGCGACTTGGAATCACGGCTCGGAGGTTTCCAGGAGGAACACGAGAGGTGTGCACTGCTTCAAGCTGGAGTGGGTGTTGGCAGCTCAGGTTGGACAAGTGAGTTTCTATTTTCTCCCTTTGAACCTTCATTTCTGAGTATCTGGACAGACTTTGCGCGTGTTCCATGCTTGGGGGCCGGGAAACCGTCAGCGGCTCAGCGAGGTGGAAAGACACTCGTACTTGTCGACGATGATTAGAACGGCAGGAATTCTCGATGATCACTTGTACTTCCGCGTGCAGTCGTATCACGAGAGTCCTGAATTACGCGAATAAGAATATCTCGCGGATCATATTTCGGAATAAGTTACCACGCCTAGGCTATATCCACCAACTAGTGCAGTGTACACTGTATTTCACAACCAACCTTGATTCGATCAAAGACCACTGGATCGACTTCCCCTTTCTACTTAACTCCATGCGACGTCACGCGCTGCTGTCAATTAAGACAGCACCTAGGCTATATAGTAGCCATAAAAGCACTGGATAGTAATATATTATCCAACACTGAGCACGAGCGCGGTCGTACTCATCCACCAACTCATTCGCTGCTACCTCACACCATCCTCGAGCAGTATGACCCTAGTTTCAAACGATCCCATTTGGTGGCCGTCCATCAACTCGTATCGTATCGCCAGCTATTTTATAGGCTCGTACAAGCCAGTCGGGCAGTGACTTTGTCAATCTAACCTTTTTGCAGTTGCCGCCTCTGCTGGGGTGATGTATGATTGGGGTGAGCAAAATAATATTGAAGAACTACTAATGTCAGGCTCATCCAATTCCCAGCATTGACATTCGGACATGAGGTAGGTTTATACCATTACCGGAGCAGTCATTTCGCTAAGGATGGTCAAATAGGTTGAGCTGATTTGGGTGAGCAGAGTCCCACATCATAAAAATCAATATTTGATTTGCGGCAGAGGCAAAACTGGTCCCTCATGACTGGTTTGTATCTCAGTGTATGTAGCTTGTGTTATAAATGCGGTTGGCAAGTTGTACTGACTTGAAAATTTTCCAGGCTCGCTATCTTGGAATAATATACACGGTGTATGTTTGGAATGCTAAGTATTTGGTGCTGGGCTAATCAATCGTATCTCATATCAGCATCGGCTTGCTGGGTATGTCTCTTCATACACACTGCCGCGTCTGTTTCGTCTGACCAGTGGCATGCAGTATATGTTCCAACAATCTCGTTGACAGATGCAGTGAGTATTCCGCACCGATGCTGGTCATTCCCGTTTAATCAGCTACATTATCATATAGGGGTAAGTGCTTTAGCACCTCCTTGGTTCCGTATAATGATTCCCATAGTTGTGAGTTTGGGTGGAGTATGTGGTCTTCCGAGGCTGATTACGAACTGTATTTTCCAGGCCATATTGTGTATGTCATATCAAATTCGATGATCACAGTCGTAAATGCAATATTAGGCGGTGAGCTAGCAATTCCTCAGGGATATTGACTTGGCTAAAACACTATGCAAGTCATCATGATCGCTCGGTTGCATGCCATGTACCAGCGCAGAAAAATGCTGACATTTCTCTCCGTCATCCTCCTGGCTGTAACCATCGCCAATGGAGTGACCATAACAATAATAACGATGCGTATGTCAGAGGGTGAGCTATAATTACGGATGAAAGACTTAATGCACCAGGCTCACTAATGAACAACAGAGGAGCTTCTTCTCTCCGGCACTTACCAGTGCTTTGTTGACTTTGGGGACAACACAGATCTCTCTTATTTCATATATTGGTCGTTCACCACTGCATGGGAGGTCCTCGCACTATGTCTCGCAATATGGATTGCTGTAAAACACTTCCGTGAACTGAAACGACCATCAACTGGATGGATTGTCAGGGACTGTTTCACGGCGTTAACGAAAAGTCATTTGGTTTACTTTGTGAGGTGAGCTCACAATGTGAATGGGATTCTCTTTTTCTGCTGAAGTTCTCCATGTGCTAGCTTTGTTGCTGTCTCTTGTTTTAATTTCGGTTATTTGTCTCCAACCATCTCAGCGGTATGCCGATATGTTTGACTTCTGCATGCAACAGCAGTTCATCAATATTATAGGATCCGTATTCACTCGAAAACCAGATTTATCCGGGTCTCACTCAGATTTTCTTGCTTGTCCAGTTGTTTGTGCTGGGACCACGTTTAATACTCAGCGTGCGAGAATATCACGCTAAGAGCGTGGCTAACTCTGATGCAGCAGCTGATATGACCTCAGTTTATTTCCAGGAGCGCGTGTATGTGTCAACTAGCAGTAGTGTGTAGCATGGGAAGTGTTCGTTTTGATCTATGCTTGTCGGGTACTTGTGCAGGGAACAGGAGAGTTATTTTTTGTACCAAGTTTCATCGTAATGTTTATACTACATACACCGGACATTGATGCAAATTTTCTGATGGTGGACTATCGTCAGAAAGAGCAAATATCTGACGATAATCATCCAAATAGTCACCAATTTTCAGATCAGCCGAAAATCGTCGGAATGAGCCCTTATCTGACGCATTCCGATGGCAAAAAAGATAAAATTCTCGCACTGATTATTTACAAATTATTTATCTACCTACAGTGTGTTGCATATGACATTGCAGTGCGTGTTTTTCAAAACTCGGCCTCGCTACCTTTACCGGCACTTGTATAACATAATTAGATGTCACATCTTGTAATACATCTGTGTGAGTGACTCAGTGATTTGACCACCATCAGCATCATCAGTAAATTCTCACATTTCTTGACTTCCTTTTTTGTTACTTTCTCAGCTTGGCTAGATTTGTTTCCTCTCTCATGCATCATTCACCTGGTAAATCTTGTATTTTTTTAGTGCAGTCTATACCAAAACATATGTACTAATATAACTGAACAATTTTTTTCTGACCATGTTGAAGTTGAATTTCTGGACAAGCAGGTCCATATTTGCCAAGTTGCAAAAGTACAACTTAAGTCTGTTTAAGGCAAGGTTAAGTAATGTGTACATTTCCTGATGATCGACCTGCGGTCCAACACACCACATGTGAGTCTTTGCACTTTCCCTACTTACGAATGAGTTTGACCTGTTGTTTTTTGACTAGATGAATACTGTTAGTCATTCTAACCTATCTGCATTCTCGGCTCATGGTGACCTGGCTAGCGAGTTGCTTGCAGTTCAATATCTTGGCGAAGCCACCCTGTCTGGCCTGTGCACAGACTATATGGCCAGTATAAAAGTGAGTGATTCAGCAATGTCTCTTCATTCTATACTTACTTTAAATCCTCTCAATATTTACATCATGTCCTATGGACAATTTCAAGTTAATTCTGTGCCCCAGCCAGTCAGACCTATTTCACCACGTTGTCCATCGAACAGTTGGATAAACAATGGAGGTTGGATTGGTAAGTCATGTTCTCTTTGTTCATTGTTATTCACTGATCTATTCCCAGATGGAGGCATAGATCCTCCTCACTTCTATCTCATGCATGGGGAGTGTCAACAGTGTTGGTGCATTGGTGCACGTGTTTCTGTGACACAACCATGGCATGTGTCGGAGTTATGTTGTTTGGCGTACAAGCAACCATATATATGTTCTATTGCCTGCCGTACTACTCTTCCCTCAGTCCGTTGTATCAGACTGAGGGTGAGCTTCATTCTTTTTGTCTCGCCGTACCTAGATCACTCACATTTGTACTTAGGATACTGATACCAGTGTCTAGGTATAGCATAATATTAGTCCGTTGTATCAGACTGAGGGATACTGATACCAGTGTCTAGGTTTTTAAAAACAGGCACTTTACTACCATACGGGCATGACAGAACACCCCCAAATGCCTGAAATTGAAAGAGATCGCATCCAGGAGCCTGCGGCGGCTGTCATGCTGCCGCCTGCACTACCAATAGTTATCAATGTTGTTACCGAGACTACTCCACTTCCACCTGTTGCTGAAACTACCCCAATTCTACCTGTTGCAATGTCTTTGTGGGTCATTCCCAGCCTTTGAGTGGCACATGAAAGGGTAGTGAGAGAAATGTCTTTGTTCTGAGCAGTGAGAAGTTGTTCTTGTAGTTCATCCAAGTACATGGCAGGGTTTGCCTGGAGTAGTGCATGGATGTATTTGGTGTCGACAGCGTCAAGAATGCGGGAACAACCCCTGCGGCATGCAAAGGGGTTGGTGACTTGACTATAGTCTTGGTGCAAGCAAAGAATATTGTATACTGTCTTCTTGGAGCATTGAGCAAGTGGAGATATTTCAAGAGCTGTCCTGTGCTGTTCAAACCGCCAGAATATAATATTCTGGTGCATTTCCTGGCTAGTGAATGACCCTGGCATAACGAACTGACTGAGGTTTTCTTTCATCAAGCAGCAGTGGCTAGAGTGACATGTCACATCCCTTGACCTAGTTAGGGTATACAAGTGCTGGTAAAGGTAGCGAGGCCAAGTTTTGAAAACACGCACTGCAATCTCATATGCAACACACTGTAATACTACTGAATACCCTCGCCCCAGGGCTCCCGCCCCTCCCCACTGTGTCAGGAATGAGAGTTCAATTTCCTTTTTGGTATTCCCTACTAGTTAGTGCACGCACACATTTCCCCTTTTCCCCTTCTTTAGTCTTGCGCTCGTCTGTTTTGATAGTCCATTGTGGTTGTTGTTCCGTGTCTCGCCTTGGCTTTTCTCTCCCTGATAGTAGTGCAAGACTGACTCACCGACCCAAGACTACTTTCCTAACGATTTTCAACCTCGTCTTCCAATAATTATTCAACCACCAGTTCAAGCCCCTAACTTATCATTCTCCATTATGTCCGGTACCTCAAAGTCCGATAAGTCGCTCTTGTCTCGCCCTGATGATTTCAGTGGTGCCAAGGGGACCGTTTCCTTCAAGCAATGGTGGCGGCAAGTCCGTGTAATGTTCGAAGCGGAGACAAAGATCTTCACAGATGATAAGAAGAAGGTACTATTTGCCACATCATGTATGAAAGGAGGGAGTGCTGGTCTTTGGGCTGATAACTATACTGAAGAACAGTTTTCTCTACCTTCGACTCAACGCTGGACCTTCATTGAGTTCAAAAAGGCTTTAAAAGCTTCTTTCAATGATGCAAATACCAAACGAGAGGCACAGTGTCAGCTAGAGCTAATGAAGCAAGGCAGCCTGTCTGCCAAAGAGTTCTTTGTGCAATTTGACTAATTTGCTTGTACAGCAGGATGGTCTATGGGAAGTGATGATCATCTTAATCTCCTTCTTGAACGTGCTCTCAACTCTCGTCTGGTGGATCGCATTTTGGAAAGCTCAGATACTATCAATGCCGGGACCTATGTAGCCTGGAAAGCGAAGGCAATTGAGCAGGATCAGCTCTATTGCCAACATGATGCT
>MU177950.1:35105-52331 GCA_016695465.1 Suillus americanus | reverse complement strand
GATAGACTCACCTCAAATAGCACTACAACTTTCATTAAGATACATAATAACAACATTTAGACTTACTGATGTTGGTTTTATTTAGCTTGTATCACACTCACATGATTACCAATTAACAAGGTAAGATCAGCAGTATATTTGTCTCCAGTAGTACAACAACATTTGTTAAGATAGTACCAACCAGTTATGTCATACCCATGGGTATACCCTCCATGGGTGTGGGTATGGGTAGCCATCTCTGGTACCCATGAATAAACCCACACCCACACTGGTGGGTGTGGGTGGGGGTATCACCACAGATACCCATGGGTATACCCACATCATTCCCTAAGAGTCGTAGTATTTAAAAAAAAATCTTTCAATTCAAACACTCTCACTTTGGTCCTTTACCCTCGCTACTAATGGTTCAGATTTTGTATATTACATTATCTCCTCACTATCAAGCCTCGCCCCTCCTCCTTCCCCTTCTGCACGTTACCACCCAGCATTTACTGTCCCCTTCAAACCGTATCTCACGTGACTCACACGAATGGTCTGGCAAATGGTCCCTCACGTGCACGACCATTTTGGCGTCTTGTGAGACCAAAAATGGTCCACCCCTTCGCATGACGATGTTGCCACTCTACAGACTACAGTAGTCTGCCCTACTAGGCGCACGTGTTCTTACCGTGGGACGTTCCCTAACTTCCCTTCAATGCTCCTCCCCCCAGAGTCCCACCATGACCTGGAGCATTCTCGCACACACTTGGATCCAAATTCGAAATCCTTAATCATGGCCCTAATGCGGTCGTTGTCAAGCAGCCCTCCTAGCACAATGGGTACATGTATCCCCAATAACGCTTCACAATCCTAAAGGAATTCGTATCAGAAGTTGTATTTGTATTTCTGTCTCGTCGAAAAAAAGTAAAAGGCAAGCTCCTCTACACGCATTAACCGACCGCGGCCTCCTCGAAACTCATTCAATAATATGCCTCACATGATCAAGCTACAGCCACATGTGCCGCCCATCATCCGCATGATCCAAAAAGATGCGTTCTTCACACAGTTCTCCATGCCCATTCATCTATTATTTCTGCCTCGGTTATAACATTGGAGGTAGTCATAGGGACCTGAATGAGAATGGGAAAACGAAGATAGGAGGATTGTCGTTGCCTCAGCTCGTGGTGCAATGGTCCGTGGATGGGGAATGCAGGCAAGGTGGGGATGGATCGACGATGCGCTGGCAGCTGTCATTACCGGGGATAATCATGACGAATCACGGCTGTCGTAGCCGTATGCGAGTGTACAGATACTGTAAGTGGATCTAATGAAATCATTTGGAAGATGCACCCATGACCGAAGTATCATTTGAGGTTTGTTCGCAGATTCACTGCAGGGATATCTCTAGATTCTTTCCATACAGTGTCATGTGCTTATTGATGGTTGATAATGCCACCAAAGCTCGACGTGGTCGAGTAACTTATTGACTAACTTCCTTTAGATACTCAGGATACGCGATTCATTCACATATTGATTCTCGCTCTTGAGCAAGTTCCCCCTCTTTTCGTCAATCATGCATATCACCCTCTCGACAGTCTCTGTTAACTTTCCCTCTCGATACGCTCCTTCATGTATATGTGTTTCTCGCTCGTTTTCAGCCGCGCGATTTCGACAAGGATGGCGTAGAACGGGCGTGAAGGCTCGACCAAATGGCGAGTAAGTGAATATACTTGCGAGTTTACCTATTGGACGAACTCTGACGTTGGGATATATGGTGAGTTCGTGACATCACATATTTTGCAATAATGTTCGGTTCGTGTGTTAGCCCCTTCATTACCATTCTTGCGCTATCTCTTATCTCATGCACCTTCGGCACCATATGACACTGAGTCTTCTTATATTCCGCACCGCATGATACATCCGCACGTCCAACCTCCGGTACGACATTAGCTAATCATTGCGGTACATACATAGTCTCCGTCTTTGTGTAGAAACACCTCAGTATTGTCTTGACTCTACTGAGGTATGCATAGTCTTCGTCTCATACTTATATCTTGCACTAACGTACCTTAGCTCGCGTTTCTCTCGCTAGGTACTATCAATCAAAGTATTGTCTTGACTCTACTGAGCTCGCGTTTCTCTCGCTAGTGTATATGGTAGCAGCAACGGGCTCTAGACAAGCCCAGGAATTACACGACACGAAGAACTCGCGTTAATCTACGTTTAACTAACGGTTAAACTCTAATCAATATTCTCACTCGTCATTGCGATGGGAAAATTCGATCACATCGCCGAACTGACCGGCTCGGATAATTATCCAAGCTGGAGACGAGCGGTGGAACTGGCGTTGGCCGGCGAGGGGCTGTGGAATCACTGTAGTAACGGTATAGATCCCCTCGACGTCGCAGAATTTGCTAGTCAGATGCCAAAAGCTGCCACGGCAGGGCAACCCACAGCAGCGGAACTCGTACTCATGAGAGACTGGGTAAAGGAAGATGCTCAAACGAAAGCGATAATTGGACGAAGGCTCTCACCTGTTGTTCAGAACATGCTGGGCGAGAAACTCACCGCACGTCAACAGTGGGACATGCTCATCAAACGTTTCGCTCACCTCGACGTGACTTCCCAGTTCGAGCTGCGCACCCAACTCTTTTCAGAAAAGTTGAAGGACGCGGAAGACGCGTCTCGCTTCCTCGGCGTCTTCGAGAATGGACGTCGACGTTTTGCTGAAATGGGGGTGACTTTCACAGACGAGGAATGTATCTGGATGCTACTGAACGGTCTCCCCGAGACGCCACAGTGGGTTGTCTTCCGCAGCCTTACAATGGCGCACTATAAGGCACCGTCACCGTCAGCCACTTCCTCAACCACCGTCACCACACTCACGTTCGAGGAGGTTGCAACCTCGTTCACTGAGGAAGCGAACCGGCAACGTGGTCAGCAGCGTCTTGGTGCACGCCCTGGCTCAGAGTATGCCAACGCAACCATCCCTTCGACCGAACGCAGAACGAACCCGACCACAGGCATAAGGATCCACAAGCATAACCCCAAGGGGGTGTCATGCGAAAATCCTGTATGCTCCGGCCTCCCACGTTCGCTAACGCACGATCGCGAGCATTGTATGCAGCCTGGGGGTGGCATGGAAGGAAAGTCACCGTGGGCTCAGAGAGGAGAACGAGGAGGAAAGAAGAAAGACGTATCTGCAGCTGCTGTCGAAGCCAAACCCTCAGCCCCAGCAGGACCAGCTCCCCCTCCCACATACTCCTCTACTGAAACCGCTGCCCTTGCAACTGAAAAGACGCATCATCGTGAATGGTCTTCAGCCGCTATCGAGGAACTCGATCCCAGCGCCCTGCCGAGTGACGAGAACATGTCCTGCATCGCCAGTCAGGTCTTGTCCACCATTCTGGACTCTGGCACGACCTCGAACCTGATCACGGACAGGTCGTACTTCTGGACGTACAACACAGAAGACAAGGTCAAGGTCAAGACGGCGAATCATGGGACTTTGCTCACCTCAGGGCGTGGAGACTGTGTCGCCGAACTCGCCATCAACAATCGTGTGCAACGCATTCGATTCACCGGGTGTCTTCATGCTCCGGGCGCCTTAATCAACCTGTTGTCAGTTGGACACATGGTGGATAAAGGCTGGGCGATACATTACCTGCCAACCCCATCGCGTTGTCAACTCGTTTACCGTGGCGATGATCTAGGCTCGGTTCCAATGGTGGGAAAGCTGGTGTTCCTGGACTTACGTTTTATTCCACCGAACACGCCATCTCCGCTTCTCGAGATCTCTGCATTTGCAAAGACGCCACTGTCCTGGGACTTGTGGCATGCACGCCTGGGACATCCCGGCGGTGAGGCTGTGAAACGCTTACCAGCATTTGCCACCGGTGTGAAAGTTGATACTTCTCACCCACTACACACTTGCGAACCTTGCATTCTGGCTAAACATCCTCGCAAACCATACCCACCATCCACTACGCCTCGGGCGAAGCACGTTCTGGACCTCATACACTCCGATCTCTGTGGCCCATTCCCCGTCGTAACTCCTCACGGCAAACTTCACTTTGTCCTGTTCCTGGACGACCATAGTAACTTCTTGAGTCTGCAACTGCTTGCGTCTAAGGACCAAGCACTTGAGGCTTGGGAAATGGTTCAGAAACGCTGGGAGAATCTTGCTGACCGCAAGGTGAAGGTATTTCGGTCGGACAATGGGGGGGAATTCATCAGCGCAGCCTTCACGCAATCCCTGATTTCCTCAGGTGTCACTCGCCAGCTTTCTGCGCCCTACGCACATCAACAAAACGGAAAAGCAGAACGAGCTATACGCACTATTGAGGGGCGATTATTCGCGATGCTACAAGCTGCCAACCTGCCCGCGAACATGTGGGGAGAAGCTGCCCTGACCGCGTGTTACCTGTGGAACCGCACAGAGTCCACCACATTGCCACCAGGAGTCACACCTTACGAGGTCATCAATGGACGCAAGCCCTCCCTATCACACCTTCGCGTCTTTGGAGCAAAATGCTTTGCGCGCATCCCTTCAGAATTGCAAACGAAACTCGGTCCCCACTCTCGTCATGCTGTCTTTGTAGGGTACCCCGAGGGCACAAAAGGTTACCGTCTCCGTGATAGCGGGACGGGAGCTTTCTTCACTGCCAGGGACGTCATCTTCGACGAAAATATACCATCAGTCGCGCACACCACACTGTCCGATTCCGACTCTGACTCAGAAGACGCTCCCACTCCTTCACTTCCAGTCCACGCACCTCCTGCAATCATGCCTCCATCCCCGGCTTCTTCTCACACAGCACCCCCAGCTCCACGCCGCTCTTCTCGCACTCGTGTGCCAACCACTGCTGGTCAGGCTTATGCCGACGAAATGGCTAACACCAAGGCACGTCTTATGGCTCTTCGTGTAGCTCGTGCCGAGCGCGTCTCTGGAGAAGTTGCACGTGAGGGTATGACGCCAGTATTGGAGGAGGGGGTGAGCACAGTTGAACCTGACACTGACATCACGAATGTCGAGCCGAACATCGACGTCACGGAAGTCATGGCTAACGTTGTGATTGAAGAACAGGCACACGTGGCGATACGCAGTAACCGCAGACGAAACCCTTCCAACCCTGACTACGACATGTCGATTCCTCCCGCAACTTATGATGAAGCGATGAAGCGCCCTGACCACGAACGATGGCTTAAGGCCATGAAGGAGGAATTAGAGACGATGAAAGAAATGAAGGTCTACAAGTTGACTACCATTCCTGCGGGTCGAAAGGCGATAGGGAATTGTTGGGTCCTGGAGTTTAAAGAGGACAACAAAGGTGGATCGGCTTACAAGGCTCGGCTCGTAGCCCAAGGGTTTTCACAGATTCCCGGCGTCGACTACGGTGCCACGTTCGCCCCCGTCATCAAGACAGCATCAGTTCGATTCATCGCAGCCCTTGCGTGTCGCAATGACTGGGAGCTCGACACGTTCGACGCCAGACGGGCATTCCTGTGGGGGATCCTTAGGGAGGAGATATACATGAGGCAGCCGAAAGGCTTTGAGGAAGGCGATTGGACTCTCCTCGTGTGGCACATGCTCCGCACTATATACGGTCTGAAACAGTCGGCCATGGAATGGTACGAACAGGTTCGTGCTGTTATGATGGAGCTTGGGTTCACCCGCTGTGCTGTTGACCACGCCGTGTTCATCTACGACAAAACCACTCCTTCCTCAGGCCACATTCTTTGCATCGTCGGGTGGCACGTCGACGACGGTATGGGAACCTCAAACTCCAAACCCTTTCTGCAGTCCGTCAAGAGTCGCATAGCTCAACGATTCGGTATCAAAGACTTAGGGCCCATAGAACGCTTCCTCGGAATGCAATTCGAGCGCAAACGCACCTCTAGGCAGCTATGGATACATCAGGGAGAGTATATATCCTACCTCCTCGACGAATACGACCTCTTAGACTGTAATCCTGTCCACCTTCCCCTCGACTCAAAGCACCCCTTCGGGCTTGACACTGACGTCTTCGATGAGGTGATCAACCTCCCTACGCGCTACAGGAAGATCGTTGGTGAACTGCTGTACTTAGCTGTCTGTACGCGGGCCGACATCGCCTTTGCCGTCAATGCACTCGCGCAACATAGTGCGCATCCTACCCCCCGCTTTTACGCTGCAGCAAAGCGTCTACTGCGCTACTTAAGCGGGACCATCAATTATCGCGCGCACTATGGGGGTGATCGAGCAGATGAGGGACTACGGGGGTATTGCGATGCCGATTGGGCAAGCTCACCTGAGGACAGACTGTCCATCTCCGGTTATACCTGGTTCTTCGCTGGCGGATTAATCGCTCACGTGTCCAAGAAACAAACTACTCACGCACTTTCATCCACTGAAGCTGAGTATATGGCAGTGACTCACGCCTTGCAGGAAGGGATCTGGATTAAATCACTGTTCATCTCGCTGCACGTCTCGCTCCTCCTCCCCATTGTCCTGTACATGGACAACACGGGGGCTATCTCCCTATCTAAAGAGGCGAAGAACAACATCCGTTCCAAACATATAGACATCAGATACCATTTCATCCGCGAGTACATCGAGAACGGCACCTTCTTGCCATATTGGATCCCGTCTCATCGCAACATCGCCGACATCTTGACAAAGGCTTTACCTCGTCCACTGTTTCAGCAGCATACCACCGGACTACAATTGGTGTCTCGGTGAGGGGGTGTGTTAGCCCCTTCATTACCATTCTTGCGCTAACGTACCTTAGCTCGCGTTTCTCTCGCTAGGTACTATCAATCAAAGTATTGTCTTGACTCTACTGAGGTATGCATAGTCTTCGTCTCATACTTATATCTTGCACTAACGTACCTTAGCTCGCGTTTCTCTCGCTAGGTACTATCAATCAAAGTATTGTCTTGACTCTACTGAGCTCGCGTTTCTCTCGCTAGTGTATATCGTGTTCAAACCTTCAAATTCCGTACCTCTACGTGATGTGTTCAGCTTGCAGTAGGATGTCATGGATGTGTGACGTGCTGCTACATCACCGTGATGGGACTGTTGCATTCGACGAGGGACATGCGGTCCCTACTCCAAACAACAAGCTGAGCTTAGCTGGTTAGTCCTTGTTATGAGTGGGCTTCGCAAGGTGATGTTTTATTCCACGCCAAATTGCCGGTGGGCGTTGATTAATGTCGAGTGACAAGGTAGATCGTATTAGGTGGTAAAATGTTGACTTTGCTTTGGAAGGCGATATCTTATTCCACGTCAAATTTCCAATAAACCTTGCTCCACAAGGTCGATTTTAGGTAACTATTAGCTGGAATTGCAGGTACATCAGTTCGAAAGGGGATTCCGTGTGGCCCTAGTTCTCCCGCATCGCCATCAAGAACAGTATTCGGCACATAAAGTCTTCCTACATTCCCCTTCAGATTTGCTTGAGCCCATACTAGTATCACATCCTCACGAACAATGCGTTTTCCATTTGTCCTCGCCGTTGTTGCTGCTTTGACAGCATCAATATCCGCCACTGACTCTGCCGATGAGGGCTGTCCTTCTGTCTGCTTTCTTACTAGCCAGTGCAGGGACTGCGCTGATGGGGCGTTTTGCGTGAGTATAAATAGTTTGTATTTAACCCAATAACTCACCGGCGTGGTAGGTCTTCTTTGTATGTTACTTCTAGCGTGGCAGTGAGTCATATTTCTGCTTTCACATCTGTGCAGCATGGTCGATGACATGACGCGTGAAGCGATTGGATGCCCGACCATTGGGGTGGGACAAGGATTTTGGTAGCGGCAAAGGCGAAGTTGGGGTGATCAGGCAGTGGGGATAACATGTACTTTCTTTGGACAGGTTGCTAGAGGTTTAAAAGTCTTGTGGTGGAGTCAGCGCCCTTGCAAACTAACAGACTGTACAGAACCGGTTCTCTATAGGCTTGCCTAGCGAAAAATAATTGAAAAAAGGCGGAATGCTCGCCGCAGATTTATATTTGCTGTGAACAAGTTGTCGAACGGCCATACGATTTCATCAAGCGGTCTCGGTTCGACCTTGAAAGAGCGGGATGTCATAGGACCTAAGTACTCGCTTCAAATTGGAGCACTGGGCCTGGCAGATACGAATGTCATCCAACGGTGCACTAGTGGAAATCCGTATACATGAAGAGGCGGGATCGGGTGGAAGCAGCAGGTGGGCATGGGAACAAGAACGGATGAGCAGCCTGGGCGCGAACGAAAGAATAGGACTACATACAAGAAGCTGCACAAGGTGCTTGTGAGCCTGATCAACTCAGAGGGAAGGTCCATGCACGATATCATGCATGCCGATAAGTGATCATGACATTGTACATTGTACTATGGCCCGGGTCCGCTACATGTCACGCACTTAGACACACAGTACACAGGTGATGCTTCAAATTCTCGAGTTTGCGCTGCATGCCATGCACGGTAGCGTGCATGTGTTCGAATATCTTCCTCTGCTGGCAGTAAATGAAGATAAGTTGAACACATGGACAGTCACATTATTAGCCTGCCGGGCCATGGGAGTCCTAATGTCTGAATTTCGGTCGCGCACCAATCGTGGGAATAAAATACTAAACGTGAGTTTAAGCGGATGGCCACACTGTCTTCGTGGTTCGATCGGACCTTCAAGCTCAAGCTTGCAAGCTTCAGGCCTAGGTACCACCGCTTTCGTTCCTATAGCCTCCGTACGACTGCCCTCGTCGCTACACACGTCGATGATGTCACAATTACAGGCAATGTGTGCCACGAGGTTGACCTGGGCACCGTTTAAAGCCATGTTAATCAATGATCTGCATGGTGTTGATGATGATGGGCCAAGGCCGAACCCCACAATGTTAGGAACAGTTCTCTGATCTTTGAGTGCATTATAACATTCTGCGTGAGTCACTCCTTTGGATCTATTAACTACTACGTGATCCCATCAATATCCCTGGATGCACTGTCCTCTTATAGCCTCAACGCTTTGGCGATGCAAGCACTGGACAGTGGCATATCCTTGAAGCACCAATGCAACCACCCAGTTACCTGCTCCATCATTCCAATTCTCTCGCACCATGACCCTAGTCTCGAATGATGCTAGTTGGTGGCCATTCATCAGTTCATATCGTATTTCCAGCTACTTTATGGGTACGTGGAAAGTCACCCGCATGATAACAGCGATTGACCTTCGTTGCCATTTCGTAGTTGCCTCCTCTGCCGGGGTAATGTATGATTGGGGTGAGTGAGACCAAGTATGAAAAGACTACTAATATAATTGCGGTATCTCTAGTACTTACGTTCGGACAAGAGGTAGGTTGACACCATTATTGGAGCAGCAATCTCGCTAAGAACAGTTTTATAGGTAGAACTCGTCTGGGTGAGCGGAGTCCACATAAATAGAACGATGTAAAATACCACAATTATGTTGCGGCAGAGGCAACGCTGGTCGCTGGTAACCGCTCTGTATCTCATTGTACGTGGCTCGTGTTTTTAAGGGTGGTTAGTAAGTTGTATTGACGTAAACGTATACTAGCTACGCTATCTTGGGATAGGATTTGTTGTGTACGTTTGGGCATCTAAGCCATTGGTGCTGCGCTTATTACCCATCTCGACACGATCAGGATCGGCATACCGTGTATGTGGCCTCTCATTCACCGTGTTCGTTTCCTCTGATCGACGGCATACAGTGAATCTTCCGACAATCCCGGTGACAGATATAGTGAGTATTCATGAGTGCCTTTCGTTCCAAACAACTGAACTGCTATGCAGGGGTGAGTGAGATTCTCAAACATTTCGTTGATTCAATATAACGACTCCCATAGTTGTGAGTTTGTTTTGACCCTGTGATCCTCCAAGGCTGATAACTGATGCTGCTGGATTTGTCAGGCCGTATCATATACAACGCACGTGGTTGGGTGTATGAAGTTGTAGGTGTAATGTTTGGCAGTGAGTTACACGCCTCTGTGATATCGACTTGACTGAAACATCATGCAAGTTATCATGATCGTTCGGTTACACGCCATGTATCAGCGAGCCAGAAAGGTGTTGATATTTCTCGCTGCCATCTCTCTGGCCATCGAAATCGCCAGCGCGGCGATGCTCCCAATGATAACGATACAGACTTCAGGGGGTAAGCTTTAATTATGTTTAAGTGCGTTAGGCTCATTAACAGATACAAGAGGAACTCGTTCTCTCCGGCACCTATCAGTGCATGGTTAGTTACGAGGGAGATTCGTCATTCCTGGTTTCCATGATTTGGATACTTGCCATTGTATGGGAGGTCATCGCAATGTGTCTCGCAGTCTGGGTTGCCGTGAGGCACTTCCGTGAACTACGACGACACTCAACAGGAGGTATTATCGAGGACTGTTTCACGGTGTTAATGCAAACTCACGTGAGTTACTTTGCGAGGTGAGCTCATAATATGAATGTGGTTCTCTTGTTCCGCTGAAGTTTTGCACATGCTAGTTTTTTGGCTGTCTCTTGCTTCAAGATCAGTTTATTCTTTCCAACGCTCTCAGTGGTATGCCAATCTGTCACCGACCACTACATGCGACCATGATTCACCTTTATACAGGACACACACTCCCTGGACACACAGATTTATTATGGTTTCACCCAAATCTTCCAATCCGTGCAGATATGTGTGCTGGGACCACGCCTCATCCTTAGCATTCGAGAATATCACGCTAAGCTTGTGGCCAACCCTGATACAGCAACCGCCATGACTTCAATTGCTTTCCAGGAGCGCGTTCATGTGTCAACTAGCAACAGCGTGTAACGCTTATTCCAAGTTCTGTCGTGGTACTTACTTGAGTTACTTGATGTTGCAAGTATATTTGAAAGAGACATAGCCCTAGACAATGTTCCTCCTGGCGCTAGCTGCCTCCACACTTGCACCACGTGGCATGCCGAAACGCCTAATGAATTTACTTGAAGACAGTCATTCTCTTTCGTTGGTGTGGCGATATTTATTCACAACTTATAGATTTGTGAGCATAAACAAGTTATGCACTAGGTGACATTGTATATCAAAAAGACCAGGTCCATAGGCCAGAGGCAAGTTTTCGGACACCCTATGATGATGGACGCAATTGCGTCATTATTCCATCTTACCTCTCCAAGAACTGAAAAGGAGTAGCAATGTACCGATCGTGATATCCCCGTTCCAATTCTCCTTTTCCTTCGATGGGTAGGACTCAGATGGTGCGATGGACACAAAAACGATAGTCGGGATCACTGTTCGAGTGGCGCAATACAGAAAGTGGTCAGGCATGATGGAGGCGCACGCAGGGAGGCAAGGCTGTCCGAGTGATACCGAAAAATCAAACTTTGGGATGCATGCTGCCTAGTAACAAGTTCGGCTGAGAAGAAAATATCAATGGAATTCAATGGACTCGAGAGTTGGAAGCGTCGCCGAAGCAATCGTCGGGTAAGGGATATGGGGGTTCTAGAGCGAGGGAAGATTAAATAGAAGCAAGAGAGACGGGCCCCCATATGCAGGCGGGGAACTTTCATACAGTAGCGTAGTCTATTCGGCAATGTCAAAACAGCGTCTAATAACGCTTGGATGGCGACGATCGCCTTTGTGCAGAGAATCGCGTTGGGAAATCCATGTGTATACGAGTCAGCTTTCCAGTGGTGTTGAAAAACGCATCATGAGCACGGAAGGAACTGTCTGGGAACCTGTACGGACAGTAAAGTATTAGTGCGCCCGAGAGTTCGACAATTCTGCGGAGAAATTATCTGATGTACAGGAATCGGCAGAGATCAGAGCGTCTAGCTCGCCGGCGATGATGAGGTACAAAGTTCAATGGTACAACACTAGGACTTTAGTACTCTCCCCTATAAGGAGTCAGACCTGGATGTAAGTAGTAGAAAGGAAGACAGCCGTTCCTTCGTGATTGGACCTGTCCTGCCCCCGGAAAAACCCGGCAGTCGTTTTTCTCTCTTCCACGAGGTCGAGTTCGTCATACATCGCACATGTACCTTACAGTCTTCTTTACTCCCGCTTATCACTCTCTTTTATTTTTGCAATTTACACCGAAACAATAGTTCTTTTTAATCAGGCGTCCATATAGCACGCTGTCGAGTCGTACTTCTGTTTTGGAGCTACTCGAGGAGTCATCTGGCATGAATCATAATCAAATTCGTTTGCAGGTATCCTGCCCTCCCAGCGACTCCACCTGCTACATGTGCATCCGAATCTTATCTTTCCATGGCTTTTGGCCTGTCATTGCAGCTGGTGCCTTCTCGTTTCTGTTGTAACTTGGATATGCAGCGTTGCACATCGGGGATTCGAATATTAAAGACTGGCTTGAATGTCGTGCGAAATGTCAAGATAATACTTAATATTTAGGTTGTCGTCTAAGCGGATGTAAAATTTCAAATGTTAAAGAGGTCTTGCACGACAAGAGAAATATAAAGTATCAGCGAACATTTTCTTACTGTCTGAACATCAATGATAATTAGAAATATAAATATATCTTTAATGTTGGCATAAACTTCGAAATGAAACTTCACATTTAAGACTCGAACAAACTTCAACTATCGCACGTGACTGAACATCTGCTCATGTATGAAGTTTAGACCGTCGCTTAGACGGGCAATAAAATTCAAAATACCCCCTGACAATAAAATGTGAAAATAAATCATCAAGTTTTATCTCCAGATAAAACTGATCGCCCACTCACAGCTGAATCATCGCCCACTTACAATGTCATTGCCCACTTGAGTTTGAGATGCGAAATGTGAAATATATTAGGGGAAAATGCATTAACACACTCTTATTCAACTGGTACAGACCAACGATAGCGTGACGGGGTGGACAGCTTATATATTGTACATGTACACGAATGTAGGAGAGTGAAACCAAAAATCAACCCTGTTTGACAGTAGTCAGACACCGGTGATTTCTCGAGGTGAATGAATGTACTTACAAAATTATTTCAACTTGTATACAGGCTAGTGCCTAGTGCTAATTCTCTGTAAAAGCTGAGCAGGAGATTAGAGATGCACAAGTAACAACCAATTTATTCTTACCACTTGATTTGGTGGCAAGAAAACTGCAAGACACTGTGTTGATGTTTTTCATCATTTTGTTGGTGCCCGCATTGAATTTGAGTGAGCCTTTCCACTTCGAGCCAGTCATTGGACTGTTAGCATCATCAGTGAATGTATGTCGCTCGTGTGAAATGCCCTGTCAAATGTTGTCCAGGTGTGACTGGAACCAAAATTCGCATCGACTGGACCAGAACCCCACGTTTAGTCCTGAGGCAGCCCAGGCCTGGGGCCTGGGCCACCAGGAGACAATTTCAACATTCCCGTCATCTAAATTCAAACATAAGCGCCTCTGTCGATGTAAACAAGAGAAACATACTGGTATGCAGATAATACGTCCCGCACATGAAATCTACCTCCTCTTCTGACAGATCATCATCAAAATAAGTCTGGCCATTGATGTCCAGCATGAGGCCAAATGGTACCGCTTCCCGCGAAATGCCATCAAGAATGGAGGGGAGAACATCGAACCCAAGACTATGTAAAGCCAGCTGCCATATGAGGCCACCATGAAGAAGTGCCGCTCTTGCACGAGGCTGGTTCATGAACTCGTGACGGTGCTGCTCGTACACGATGTAGTCAGCAAAAACAGGCCTAAAACAGGTGAGCCTGCAATCCTCGGGGGGAAGACATGTCCAAGCGAGTATGTACGGAGTTTTGTAAGTGGGCGTTGAGTGTCAGGTGGAACTGAGATTGGCTGCAATGTCTTTATAGTGATTTCTTTTTCAAGGAGGTTACACGTGATCTTGGTGATATCTGAGCCCCAGTCATGCCGGAGGCACATCACAGCCATCATGGCATCGGGAACCACCAGTTTCCAGGGCACCAGATTTGACGACAGTGACTTGATGATGTAGAGCCGCTGCTTGGGCTGTTGCACATAGGAAACTCAAATGTGTGCGTTTGAGACTGACAGGGACAAGTCAGGTCCTAGATCCCAGAGATCAGGCAGGATGTCTGACAACTGAGATTGAGGGAGCGTGATGAGGTAACCTATAAAACATGTGATGACATGCTTCTGTGCATCTGGAATTGACGTGATATCCATGGGGTTGTCACCAATGAGTCTGGTTAAGTGAGTCCACTGTGTCTTGCAAGTCCAATCATTGAATGTAGTCAATCTGCCTCGGGGTGTAGTGGTGGATGCTGCAAGGCAATATCCGAGATGAAAATGCAAAATGGAGACAAATTGCTCAACACTACAAGTGTATTGCGTTGAGGGTGCAACCTCATAATGACTGAAGTAGGCTTCAATGTCTTTCAAGAAACTGGACAAGGGTGGGGGAGGGGCAGGGGGAGCAGGGGTAGGTTTAGAAGGAGCAGACACAGGCGGGAAATCATCTTCCTCCCAATTGCCATTGGGAATGCTGGTAAGATCCAATGCATCGCACAAATCCCACTCATTATGGAACGAGTTGTATACCCTGGTAGACTTGCTATATGACATCCAAGTCATTGGTATCTCAGCCTTTGTGAGACGGATGCGTTGATGAAAGCCACCAAACTCATCATTAGGTTGCCATTCAAACACCACAACTGTGCTGGATTTGCCAGGAATGCTGTGGTTCATGGCTGCCCGCTCATGGCTCTGACGTGACTGCCATTGAGCTGGCATCTCCATCTCCTCTTTCCTCTTGTTCTCCTTACGGTGCCACACAAAGAATGCCTTAAAGTCTTCTCCTCGCTTCTGTCTAGAGTGGGGTTGGGAGACCAGGAACAGAGAGTCCGCATGTGCCTCAGGAACATCAGACACGGGCTGTGCCGCACTGTTCTGACCCCATCCAAGGATGCTATCATCCCAGTTAAGGACATTCTGAGTGTTGTCCTCTGGTCAACCCCACACACTTTCGTCCAGCTGACCCCAAGCATCAGGCATCTGCTTGCATTGGACTTCCTTGGTCACACGGGTGATAGCTGCCAGAGACAGGATATAATGATGCAAGGTAAAATCAACCACGGCAGAAGTATCCCCAGAAATGTGGACCCAAATTGCAAGCGAGAATTTCTCAAACATGGGCAATTGAACTTGCCAAGGACAGTGAATGGAAGAGATCAAGGCTCCCATACATGGCATGTTTGTCGTCAGATCTCCAACAAATGAGCGCGACAGCTCAAGAACCCATTCAGCAGGTATGGGATGTTGGAGATCACTCGTTAAGATAGCCGTCCACTGATTGGCACCTTGGTATTGATGTGTCATAATGTACCACGAGCAGGTGGTGTCAATTACTGGAAATCTGTCAGGCAATCACGAATGATAAATAAACTGGTTGACTTACATAGACATGCATTGTGCAACCTTATTGCAACCTTTTTAGCAAGGTTAGCATCTGTATGCCACCGTTGGTACTCATAGGAAGTCGGAGGGCATGGAAGTTTAGTCCCCCATGGAATCAATAATCCAGCACCCAGACGTTCCTGCCACCAGAGCAGTCTCTGCTCTAACTCGAGCCATTTTGCCCGAATATTGCGGTGGAGAATGTGCCTTCCTGATGTATCTACCTCTGTAAGGAGGGACAACCTGGAGTGGTTGAGGCATCCAAAGATCGGCCCATCAAAGCTAGGATTCAAAGGTACAAGGGGAAACCATGGACGAGTTCCATATGCCCAGTGAGTGGTGAGTGGTGTATTACTATCATCGGGAGAACTATCGTAGTCTTTGTGAGGATCCCAAGGAGGCTCGTGAGGTATGATGTCAGGAAGGGAGTGTGCGGTGAGAGAGGTATAAACCTGCCCATCACGGATGATGACATGGAGATTGTTACTCATGGAAGCGAGGAGACGCAAAGAGTATCACAGTCAAGTCACAGTCAAGACTACTACCGCAACAGTACAAACCGTTACATTAGGTCAAGATCAGAGACATTGAGAATATCGCAAGTCAAGACTACCGCAATAGTACAAACTGTTACGTTAGATTAAGGAAGAAGGTAACGAAATGCGAGAAGGTTTGGTGCGTCTAATATAGATGTAGTGGAGTTTCAACCAACAATTACCATATCAGGGGCAACAATACCAGGGGTGTGGCCTGTGGCCTGTGTGGATTGAGACAAGCAGAGGAAAACAGAACAATGCCAGGACTGGGATGAGTGGAGAAAATTAAAAATTAAAATTAATAACAGAATCTTGACTATGTGGCTTGAGACATGAACTAAAGAACTTGAAGAGAAGTGGAGCAGTTAATATTAGGGAGTGATGGATGTTATTCTTGGAGTTGGGACATTGACGATGGTGATGGAGGCAGAGAACGCTGGGCGGCACGACAAGTAAGGATAGGGCTGCCACGGATGTCGAACCAGGAAGTGACGGATGTCGACTTAGAGTTAGGATGTTGGTGGTGGCAATGAAAGTAGAGATCACTGGGCATAACCGTACATACAGTCATGCCCTGGAGAAGGTCGTGAAAGGTCGCTGTGATGAGAAGTCTGGTGATGATAAAAGAGGAGAATGCAGGGCATGACTGTACAGTCATGCCCTGGAAGAAGGTGAGGAAGGGTTGTTGTCGACAAGGAGAATGGGAGCTTGACAGTACAAACCATCGAACCCCCTATAGTAATAGTTACTAATACCAAGTTCCATAAAGATGGACTTAGAACTTTGGTGACAAAAGCGCCCAACAATCACAAACAACCATATTAGGAAATTGTTACATAACATTGACATTGACTGCGGTTTGAACTTCAAGTTTGTACTGTCACGAGCTGCTCATCATGCCCATCCTCAAAGCATGACAGTATGTACTGTTGTGCTCATCGAGTTCATCCTTTGTACTTTTGAGCTGCTCATCGTCCCCATGCTTGAAGCACAACAGTATGTACTGTCATGCTCATCGAGTTCATCGCCTATCTTTGGAGCATGACGGTATGTACTGTTGTGTCTCCTATCTCATTAATCAACCAACAAGTCCAGCTGTCAATGCACGTCATCCCCTCCACTGTACATACAGTGGAGTGGGCAATGGCTAACTCGCTTTCGCTTATTGCGACCCCTTGGATCACATTGGCCCTGTCTTCTACGTCAGGTAACCAAGTTGTTTGTTAAAATCCAACCCCATTGACCAACTGTTAAACGATCCAGCCATTAACATCTGTCATCCCCTCCACCGTACATATAGTGGAGGTGGAATTGACTCAGTCCATCTACCAATGCAGTGGAGGGCATTATGCAAAACCTTTGTCTATGTTCAACTAG
>MU177950.1:13336-34556 GCA_016695465.1 Suillus americanus | reverse complement strand
GCTTGGCAAACCAGTTGCAAATGTTCGAACAGGCTCCCCATCACCTTCAAGGCAATATAATGTAAACCTGTCTGTTGCATTATCAACAATGAACATGCCCCGCTTGGAGTACACCGCAGCATGACCACTATATAATGTCAGTAATGTGCCCAGGTTGAGAGCGGTAGTTTCTCACATCACTGATTTGCAGCTAATTTCTTGCACTATGTTGCCATCTTCATCCTTCAGTTTCATGTTGTTTGGCTCTCAGCATCAGGTAATGAAAGTATGCAGTGGAAGGACTGACAAGTTGCCATCATAGAGCCCGAACACATAGATGCTCCGGTTATCTGCGAACGCTACCGACTTGGGCACCGTATTTTCAAGTTGCACTGCGAAGATGGGCTGGAGCTGCGAGCTTGTATTGAGCGTCAGAACCTGAACCATTTTGTCTCTAGTTCCGACTACAATTTGCAGGTTGCCATCAGAGGAAGTTGAATGCCGTGACAAGCATGTGATCTCAAAACCCAATCCCAGTCTCCTGGCGCATATTTCCTGGAATTTTTCCTGTTGGCGTCAATGGACGGTCAAACAGCAAACCTAGGCCCTTACATCTGTGAGACTGTGTCGCAAACATATGATATAACCCAGGCCTGTTCCATAGCAGAGGGTTTCTGCCGTAGTTTTCATAGTTGTGGCCCAAATTGCGCAACTGACTGTTCCCCTTGATTCATGATTATTGGATGAAGATGTGAGCTCTTTCCGCAATGTGATATCCCAGAGTTTGATTCCCTCAGTTCCTGTTTGTTTGTTTGTTAGCCCTGTCTATGACCAAGTTTCTTCTTTCTTACCACCGCATGCAAGCAGGTGTCCATCATTAGAAATCGCAAGTGCATGGATAGAGCCATTATAGGCAGTTAAACAGGCGAGCAGCTTGTAATGCAGTGGCTGCGCTGACTTGTTGAACAATGCAAGGAAAGACATTATGATATAATCCACTGTAGTTGCCCACTCACAACATATTTATCTGTACTTCTCATTTGTTTTTAAATACTTTGGTATTGTTACTGTATTTGTTTGATTCCATGGTAACTTCTAGTCATCGTCGACGCCATTTGTGTGCTATTCTTCTTATTCTTCTCTATGGCCCTATTATTTTTATTATTATTCTTTACAAGCGCTATTCTTGGTTACCATTTTCGAAGCCCCTTATTGTTTTCGCTCAATATGGTAATCTGTTGAATACTTTACTCTCATGAACTGTCCTTAAGTTCCAGGTAGCTACTCGGTTCTTTCTCTATCATGCGCAGTACTACCATTGTTCCACCTTTCTATGACTCAGAGCCTGGTGCTCCACCACCTCTTCCCCCAATGCTCACGGACCAGCTAGAGCTGTTTGGCAATGCCAATCATCGCCCAACTACACTTATCGCTGATGAAATCCTAGTTCCTCAAGCTAGTATCATTTCCACTGCAAAGGCTTCATCATCTACACCCGCCCCTGAATTCAAGCTTGCAAATCAGATACGCAAGCATTCTGATCACTCTACCTCTCCATACACCAAGAAAGTCACTTCCACGCACTCCCATTCTCGAATGCCTTCACCCTTAGATTCCTCAGGTGCTTTGGATTCTTTCTCAGACAGTGACTCCTCAACTTCGAGCGTGAGTTTATGAGAAGACTCAAAGATTCCTAAACCTGCTGGTGAACCTGGGTGTCCGGGGCATGGGGATTACACACTTCGTGAAGCTTTAGATTGGAATCCAAAGGCATACGCAAAATTCAAGGTTTGCAAATTGTCATTGTACCCTTAGTATTGCAAATTAACTCATGAATTCCTAAGAGGTCTATGCATAGTCTCATCGACAACCACCTTGACATGACAAAATGCGCTTCTGCCCAAAGTCCCACACTATTGGAAGTCGTGCATGGCAAGGTGAACAGTGTCTCTGAGTCTCGATATTGTCAATGAACTAATCATCTCTGACAGGCACTTGACAACTGCCCAGACCTTGACAATTATAACAACTTGTGGCTAGTCAACAATTTGATCATGACACACCTGAAATACATGTCTGGATGTGCAAGATGAAAGGTGGGAGAAATGGCTGTAGGCAAGAGCAAGAGCAAGGCCAGGAAGTGATACCCCGACTGCATTAGATGTCTCCGTCATTATTACGTGCTGTATGCATTCTATATCAAGCTGGCATTCAAAGATTAGTAACCACGGGTTTTACGCGCATCAGGGAGAGTGAAACTACATCATGCAAGTCGTCTGCGAAGCTACCCAGAACCCGTCAGTATCAGTTTCAAGCCGGTGCTTTTGAATGTTTAGTCAAGACACGCATCAGGGAGAGTGAAAATACATCATGCAAGTCATCTGCGAAGCTACCCAGAACCCGTCAGTATCAGTTCAAGCCGGTGCTTTCGAATGTTTAGTCAAGATCATTGTGGCACTGTACTACAACAATATGGCTTTCTATATGGAATGGATCTTGTTTGGCATATATCTGCAGTCCAGCTGAGAAACTAGGTATGTAACAATGCTTTAAATTATACTACTACTCCACACCTTGCAGCTAACCAACAATTGGTATGAGTACTCAGGGGTTTCACAAGAGTAAGATTGTGTGGGAGCCTAGCTCTTGGACGACTACTTATGCTTTGTGCAAAGCTGAAAAGATAGTTATGGTAGGCTCAATAGATCATTGAGTTTACTCACTGGTGAATTATAAAGTCAGCAAGTGCATTATCTCTGCCTCGCATGTTTACAACTGAGGGATAGTTGACTCCAACCCTCCTAACCACTGCATTGCCTCAGAACTTATGATCACCCGTACTAAGAAGCATGTTGGCTCGGAGACAAAGATGTCACTTGAAGAAGATGCAGAATTGATGGATGTGTCTCCCTTTGCACACATTCATGAAACAGTCGTGAACATAAGGCTGCACAGTAGCCTCCTCGAGAAGACTTTCAGGAACAGGAAAACACTGAGCAGTGCATGAGTGGCCAGAGCAATGCGTCAACATGGTGACCTGATGGGGTCTGGTCCATGATGCTGAATATAGCCTGCACCGCAGGTGAAGCTCCAGGGTCTGATTTGAAGGTAAATAAAGGGTGTGAGGTAGTAAGTGATAACTTACAGCAGATGTTGGAAGGATATATGTGCGAGTGTTTACCATCTGATTCTAGTTTGATCAAGGCAATAATCTAAGAGGTGGGTGATGAATGCGGGCAATGAATGCAGGCAATGGAAGCAGGCTATAGCAGCAATCTGTCTTTTAATAACTTCACGTGCTGAGTCAAAAGACAATAACCATAATCATTTCGGATGTAGTTGACGAAAAAAATAGTGGGGAGCCAAACTGAAGCATGACAATACTGCAATGATAATCCTGCAGTGCTAGTTGTCAAGGGTGATGGTATGAGGAAATTGTAAGAGCGAATAGAGCAAGATAATTGTAAGTGCAAATAGAGCAAAAGATAATTGAAAGCGATGGAGATGGGCCTGAACCTGTTGGAACTATTGTTCATTCATACAACAAGATGTCTACAAGAATCAAGACAAAAATGCATGCACAAAACTTAAAATGACCCAGGAATGATGTTTGCAAACTGACGATGAATCATTCCCCTGCTATGAGTGCCAAGAACATTGACGTCGACATGCAGCATCCCAAGTTTCAGCAAGAAGACGTACAAACATCTCATGATGCAGATTTATTTGGTGGCAATGAAGACAATGAAGATGATGATAAGGGTCCTGGCAACTTCATGGATGTTCTCAGTCAGCCTCCCACCAGTGTACCGCGACTCGAAAAGAGGGCCAGAGAGGAAGTGGTATGTAGATAGTACGAATCAGCTTCCCTGACTCATGATACCCATCCAGATATCTGTGAAGTGTCTTATTCAGGAAGTCGACTATTTGCAGGTACTTCGCCAGACTGTGTATGAACAACAAGAACATATTAACAACATTATAGAGGAAACTGAAGTGGTACGCACGGGAAGCTCATTGTGGCAGATACACCAAGAAGCTCAAGACCACATTGAGGAGCAACAACGTCTTGCAGAAGAAGAGCATGAGCACCACACGCGCAATTTCAACGAGCGATGGGAAAAGGCTCTGAGAAAGCGAGAGCGGGAAAAGCAAGTAAGTGCAACAGATGCATTCAGTCAGATGCATGCTTACAAGTTAATTGGAAATTCACACATGGCAAGAGCAGTAGCAAGCACTGCTGAGGAAGAACGTTGCTGAAGAACTAGCACGGCATGAAGCAAAAATAAGTGCAAAAAAAGACCAAGAGGTGAGAAAGAACAACTGACCAAGGAATTACTAATGATGGCAAGTAGTTGGCTGAAGAACTGGCACAACACAATGCAGATTTAGATACAAGAAAAAATCAAGAGGTGGGGAAGAACGACTGAGCACGGGAATCGCTAATGATGTCAAGCAGCTAGAAGAACACAAGAGAGCCATTTTTGCTGAAATGGAGCAAAGGCTACAACTAGAAATAGAAAAAATGAGGGTAGAAAAAGAGAACGAGCTCGCTAACATGGAGCAGCGCTTTGCAAGACATGGTAGGCAACAGCATGCAGCCACGGAAATTGGCACAGACCCCACCCGAAGGAACGCTCAACAGCCACCCCACACGCCCCAGAAACCACAGCTCAAGACTCCATGCCTCAAGATGATCAAAAAGATCAGGAAGGCACATGGAACAACATGCAAGATGTGTCTGGTATCTGTAGTAGAGGTAAGTACTAAGCGGTCGGAACTCGTTTTAAACTCACGTCATAGCAGGACACTGACGAGCCTATGGAAATGCATCGAGAACGATCATCGACAATTGAGCAAGAGCCACAGCGATTTCAGCCTGACGACGTCTACCCTATGTCTGCGATGGAAAACGCGATCTCCAAAGGCATAGAGGCGGCACTCAGATGCATCCTCATTGATAAGGATATTTTGACATCCACAAAGCGTAGTCCTCGAAGGAAAAAGAAGCAGGATGATGAAATTAGGATAGAAAGGGCCGCAGATTTGAGCCACGAAAGAGACTTCCTTCTTGTGAGAGTTGAATTTTTGATGTATATGCTGATGCTAAGCATGAAGTAGGGTGAAATCCGGCATCTCCTCAAAGATACCTTCAGTATATCTCAAGACACAGATTTTATTGTGCACCAGCCGGCGGATTGTGAAGATGTGTACTCATATGAGTATGAAGATCGCCCAGGCCCCAACACCCAGAATCTGGCCTTTGATCTCAAAAATGGATTTAACACCCTCTGGAATGTGAAAATTCTCGATATTCTCCTTGAAGAATTGAAAAAGAGGAGTGTAGAAGAGGAGTGGCCATTCTGGAGGTTGGATGCCTATTATAAGGCAATACTCAAAGATCGCTACAAGCGGATGCGGATGGTCTGGAGAGCAGCCCAACCAAAGGTTACAGAAAAGGGCTGCTTGGAGACTGTGGAAGAAGTGGAGGAGAGGTTGATTGCAAAAAGAGGTGAAAATCTGAAGTCGGTTTGTCAAACAACTTGTCGGTGAAATGTATGTCTGCAGCATGATCTCAAGGCTCTTCGGATACTAATGCGTCTATAGAAATATCTCCGCAGAGCAAAAGTCCTGGAGCAAGTTATTGAGCTGAAGAAAGATGGTGAGGATGACTACCTACCAGCTTGGAAGTGGCTTCAAAAACTAGTCAAGATGCTGGGAGACAGGGGTATGAGTTCAGAAGAAAGTGATATTGAAAACAACGTTGAATGTGTGCTCTGGGTCAAGAACATGGCATGGTGTCGCGGGATAGAGCGAGAATTGAATATCATCGATAATCAGAGAGTCTTAGGTGATGAAATTTTTGTGCCCCAGGGTTCCAAACCAATGAAGAGGATATGCGCATTGGGAAATTCGATGACTGTATGGAACCCGGTCACTGGATTACCCAAGGCCCTATACAACGGCAGATGGTTTTATGGTCTTACTGGAGGTCAGGTAGAAAGGTTGAATGTGTCAGATGAGACATTCTGATGGATGAAAGTTGGTGTAGCATAGTAGCGTGTTGAATAGATGGTGTAAGTGAACCGCAGGGAACGGAAGATAAGTCAATTCCCCCTCCACTGTATGTATGGTGGAGGGGATGACACGTGTTGATGACTGGCTGGATTGTTGTGAGAGCGAGTTAGTCATTGCCCGCTCCACTGTATGTACGGTGGAGGGGATGACATGTGTTGACGGCTGGACATGTTGTTTGATTAATGGTTGGATCTGTCAACAAATGGGCTTACCTGACTAACGGGCCAGCCTGATCTAAAGGATTGCAGTAAGTGAAGGCGGCATCGCCACCACCAACATCCTACATAATTCTAAGTCAACATCCATCGCTTCCTGGTTCAACGTCCATGGCAGCCCTTCCTGCCCGGCATTCTTTGCCAATGATCTGTCCACACCAAGCTCAGGTCGCCGCTAGCTCTCCCTGACAACAGAGTTATATCCTTGTTTGGTGGTTCTTGTAATGAACGTCATATTTTCATACAAGGCTTACTGCTGTCTTGTTATTTCATTACTGAAAATTGCAAGTTGTTTCTTTTATTGTTGTTGTTCGTCTGACTCACAAGCTTGCCTATGCAGTCGTTTCTTGCTCTCCAATTTACTCCCATCAATTCATAGAAACGATGGTACATACTGATGTTGCTATTCGCCCCGCTCTTCATGCCTGTGTCTTGCTCACTGTTCAAACAGTGCTTCTGTGAGGAATGCATCAAACCCAGTGATCATGCTGAGGATGGCAACCCTATGGGGGTACTCATTGCAGAACGTTTTATGGCTGCACATTTACAATGCACCAAACGTACCCAAGCAGAACGTGCTGCCGCTGGCTCTCCCTGCATGAATGCCATCACGGATTTGTTAGTCTCACAGCTGGACACACTCGCTCTTATCGACAACAAACTGCCTGGTTCTCACCCCAACCCCACTCCACCATTATCTATTATGGCTCTCGTGGATGATCTTGAGCAACTCACTTTGCTAGATCATTTTGTTGCCTGTGAACCCAGAGTCGCTATTTCTGGCGATGTCTCCCAAAAGAACATACATCGGCCAACTGTGAAGGCCTTGACGGTCCTCGATAACATAGAGTTCTGCATTCAGCGATGCTTTTGGTTGTTACTTGTGGGTAATTCCAATGATGTTGGTCGCAAGCTACTATTGCTTCACACAGCTGTGGAGTCCATCAAACAAAAAGCAGACCTTGTGGTCACATGGAAGAGGGCAATTATGTTGGAGATAGATGGCTTAGAAGCTCAGTTCAACAGTCAAAAGCCTCCTGAAATGGACTTACATGCAGCAGTTGAATTTGATACCAGTAAGAGTTGATTATCTTCATTGTGATCGTGTTCTGAATAGTCAATAGATGTTCACCATGATTTTCCACTGGATCAGTGTGATGAAATCGCACAGGTCACCTTATTCATCACTGTGATGTGTAAAGTCATCATGGGGGTCAGCAAGCGAGCCTGCGATTTCCTCTTGGGACTTATTTCAATCATGTTATTCCTTGCTTTCCGGAGATTGGATGGTAGCCTCAGCTCTTCCCATCAAAATGTGCTCAGGCAAATTCCAAAGAGTTTTGACACTGCGCTCTCAAGATTCCATCTCACTGAGAAAACTGTTGTCTATGCAGTCTGCCCCAGTTGTCACTGCACTTACAGCCCACATCATGCAGACAGCTCAACTATTCCTACATATCCTAAACATTGCACACACCACCCCATGCCAGAGGTCGAATGTGGCGAGTCATTGCTCAGCCCTGGCCCTGATGGAGTAGTGCAACCAAAGAAGACATTTGTTTACCATGATTTTAAAGACAACCTCGCCGGTCTCCTCTCCCATGCAGATATTGAGGGGGTGATGGATCAAGCCTGCGATGATTTGCAAGACTCAATCAATTCCCCCCATCCGCCTTTGATGAAACACACATTCGAGGCTCAGTTTCTCCATCAATTTTGTGGCCCAGACCCAGGTTCACTTTTTATTGATAGAGGAGATGAAGGGCGCTATGCTTTCACCCTTTTTGTGGACTTCTTCAATCAGGAGGGTATGAATTTGCGTGGTGCCAACAAATCCTCTGGCATCATCTCTATGGCATGCTTGAATCTACCATTGGATATCAGGTATAAGCCCGAAAACATGTATCTTGCAGGAATCATCCCAGGTCCAAAACAGCCGTCCCTCGAGCATCTCAATCACTACATCCGGCCACTTATTGATGACATGGTAGACTCATGGGAGCGTGGCATCAATTTTTCCAAGACTGCTTGTTTTCCCACTGGCCGGCTTGCTCGCAGCGCTATTGTTTTGGCAGTTTGTGATCTTCCTGCCGCTTGTCATCTTGCTTCTTTAGCTGGAACCAGTAGCCATTTTTATTGTAGCACGTGCAATTGCTACCATAAGACCACATACAGTAGAGTGGACTTCGAAAGCTGGAAACCTCGTGATAAAGATGAACTTCGGAAGTTCGCTGAGCGATGGAGGGACATTGCGACAACCTCTGAACGAGAGAAACTATTCAAAGCTCACGTTGTGCGCTATTCAGAGATGTGGTGTTTTCCATACTGGGATCCCTCATGCCAGCTTGTTGTCGACCTGATGCATTGTATATTGGAAGGTTTAGTACAGCATCACTCTCGTACCCTTCTCGGTTTGACTACAGCAACCACTTCATCTTCATCAACTTTACCCCCTCCGGTCTTTTCATCCGACTTAGGTGATATGCCTCCGGGGATGACTTCGAAGGAAATGACTCAGGTTGCTGCTATACACACCCTTCTTGTTTCCCAGTTGTTGTCTGATGACAAAAATCTGGATAACCTAAAAAAATTGCTGTTTCGCAAGAATACGGGACCTCTCAAGTTTGTTTGCGAGGCCTTGTGATGCGCTCCCCAGAAATCTAGTAGATTGTTCAAAATCGACTATGTCAAAGCTCTCGTGGAATGGGTAAGTTCTTAATATGTCTACTTTGTTGCGACTTTTTTATGTTTGTTCTCAGCGCTGTGGAAAACCTTTTGCTGCTCCTGAGAAGGAGCTTCAGCTTGGTTCTCTAGATGCCCTTCATCGTGTCCGAGATGTCATCCAACAAATAACCATTCCATCTTGGTTTACTTCAGTCCCAAGCGATTTCGGAAGCGCATCTGCTGGGACGATGAAAGCGGACGAATGGCGCTCTCTAATCACCATCTACATTCCTATTGCCCTCGTGAGCTTGTGGGGGGCCGGTACCTCGCATCCTTCCGATGAAGTCAGCACTCACCTTAGAGCTGTTCTCGACCATACTATGGAACTTGTTTGCATGGTGCATCTCACGTGCGCCCAAACAACGACTGTAGAGAGAGCACACGTGTATTGCTCTCACATTGCACTTTATATTGGAAATTTGAAGAAGATATACCCTAACATTGCTCTGTGTCCAAATCACCACGCTGCCTTCCACATATATGACTCTCTACTCCTATTTGGCCCAGCCCACTCTTGGTGGTGCTTTCCTTTCAAATGTTTGATTGGAATACTTCAGTGTCTTCCAGTAAATCATGAGACTGGTGAGTTTTAATGGAACACTAGTGTAATAGCAGGACTGACTTTTCAAGGCAAGTCAGAAACTACCATGCTATACTCATTCATCAAAACTTCAAAACTTCACCGTTGGCTCAGTCGACCTGACTGTTCACTGGCTATTCAAGAGTGTAAATTTCTGTTTGACAGCACGTATGCTCCCAAGAGCGCTGGAACTCTCAGTGAAGAACTTGCTGAAGATCCTTTGGATGACAATTTACAGGCTCCTTCCTCCGCTGTAGCTGTGGCTGTTCCTGAAGCCTTGTTTGCGCTTATCAAATGATGCACAGCAATATTACATGCACAACTAAAATTCAACAGGATTGTCTATAGCAGAGCCTCTACTCACGTCGGGAATAGTCAAGTTTTTTATTATTCTCAGGGTGACCGCTTATCGTCTCCTGTCCCTGGCAGTATCCAACATATCTATGCTACACCCACAGGTGAACTGGTGTTTGCTGTCCACAAGCTCCTCCCACGTCACGATCAGTCCATTGATCCATTTGCTATGTATCCTCATTTTCCTGCCAAAATGTACTTGTCAAGCTCAAGTAGTCATTTGGAAAATGTCAAGGTATCCTGGGTTGTTAGTCACTTTGCTCGATGGGCAGTTTTGAGTGATACTGTAGTCATACTATCTCTATCTCACGTAAGTACAATTCACCTCAAGAAATCACCGGTGTCTAACTACTGTCAAACAGGATTGATTTTCAATTTCACTCTACTACATAGTTTCGCGTACATTTACAATATATAAGCTGTCCACCCCGTCGATTGAATAAGAGTGTGTTAATGTGTGTTTCTAACTGAAAGGCATCGCTTGTGTCTATAACTTATCATCTAGTCCCCTAATATTTAGCATCTCAAACTCAAGTGGGCAATGACGTTGTAAGTGGGTGATGATTCAGCTGTGAGTGGGTGATCAGTTTTATCTAGAGATAAAACTTGATGATTTATTTTCACATTTTATTGTCGGGGGGGTATTTTGAATTTTAACGCCTGTCTAAACGACGGTCTAAACTTCATACATGAGCAGATGTTCAGTCACGTGCTAAAATTGAAGTTTTTTCGAGTCTTAAATGTGAAGTTTGATTTCGAAGTTTATGCCAGCATTAAAGATATATTTATATTTCTTATTGTCATTGACATTCAGACAGTAAGAAAATGTTCGCTGATACTTTATATTTCTCTTATCATGCAAGACCTCTTTAACATTTGAGATTTTACATCCACTAAGACGACAACCTAAATATTAAGTATTATCTTGACATTTCACACGACATTCAAGCCAGTCTTAAATATTTGGATCCCCGATGTGTTGTCTATACTGTATAATTTCGACCTTAGGTTCGTCACACCGTCGCTAGCCCGACGAACCAAACCTATTTTTTGTGACAGTCACAGCAGTCTTGGGTCAGAGAACTTAATTTTGTGACATAATGTTATGTTTTTTTTTTCTGATATGTTTTTCCAAAAAAATCTTCACCCAAACACTTAGTTTTTGCCTTTATTGTCATTTTAAGTCTATTCCCGGTGTACTGAGTACATACAGTCCTCTCCTGATCTCGTATATACGAACTTACTGCAAGTTTGCCACAATGTCCTCGAGCGACGAACATGTCACAAAGTCATTATGTAATGCAGTGCCATAATTCCCACGAACCTAAGGTCGAAATTATACAGTATTCTGACACATGTAGAGACTGAGCCTGGTACGCCGCCACCACATCAACTGCATGATGCATAGAGTGTAGCTCAGTGCGGTGCGTTTTCCATCAGATTCGAACCATGCTGACCACTTTTATTTTGGCGTCATTATGATATGGTCACTCGATGTATGAGGCAGAGAACGAGAAAGTGTTTCAGACGCTGAAGACGAATCGGAGCAGGGAAATTAGGCATCGAGAGGTGTGCTTGGAGGATATCCTGGGTGAGTTGTGTTCAGGCTGCTCTCATTCGTCCGTTTGGATCTCATATCTGGTGTTATACCGACAAAATGTTACCTTGATTGAGCTGCCTTTGAGTGCTAATGAGCTTGTTGAGCATTATCGAGACAGCAGTCAATGGTCACATCACACCTGTTCCGACAATCCCAACCACAGATGCGGTAGGTATTTCATGGTCATTCGGTCGACGGTTACACGACATGTATCAGCGCAGAAAGATGCTGATATTTCTCTTCGTCATCTTCCTAGGTGTCATCATCGCTGACAGTTTGGCCACCGCAATGTTAATGAGGGAATTGGGATCTGGTAAGTTATTATTATGGATGAAAGTCTTAATACATCACGCTCGTAGTCTTAATACATGACGCTCGTTGACGAATACCAGACATGTTTATTCTCTCTGGTACATACCTTTGACTTCGAAGACAACACGGCCCTCTGTTATTCCATTTATTGAGGGTTTGCCTCTCTATGGGAGGTCCTCGCAATGTGTCTTGCCATCTGGATTCCCGTGAAACACTTGTGGGAACTGCAACGACTATCGGTAGGAGGGACTATCGGGGGGTGTTGATGTAAAATCACTTGGTTTAACTTTAGGTGAGTTTATAATGCGAATGTGGTCACCTTTTGCCGCTGAAGTTCTACATGTGCTAGTTTTGTTGTTGTGTCTTACTCCAGCTTCGTTTCTGTCTACGGTGATCTCGATGGTATGTTGATCTGACACTGGCATATGGTTCATGATTCTGTAGAACCCATGGTCCCTGTGGAATGAGATGTATAATGGTTTGCTTCACAATCTCATACTCGTCCAGTCGTTTGTGCTGGGGCCCTGCTTGATCATTAGCATTCATGAATATCACGCTAAGCTCGTAGCTAACTCCGATACAGCAACTGGCATGACTTCAATTTCTTTCCAGGAGCGCGTGCATGTGTCGACTAGCAGTAGTATCTATCATGAGAAATGCTCGACGTGAATAATGCAAATCGGGTACTCTGCGGAGGGCGGGGGATTTCTCTCTTTTTTTCCAAGTCGTGGTGCTTATTTAATTCATTGAGTGGTGTTCTAGTCCATCCAACATCTTGTTACATAGCCGAAATAGAGTCAAGTTGTCTTCGAACTTTCGGTTTCAACGCGTGCATTTCGCCTCTTATTTTTGTTTTGCGACGACTGTTCACTAGTGCCCTCGTCGCAATTATCGTCGTTCGTTTTCCTCGCCCCCTTTTCTTTTCATTGCGTGTTAGCACAATGCAGGGACACCCGGAACATCAATAAATATGTGATCATTATAATTCATACCACAACGTCACTTGACCTGATTTGGATGTAAAGTCCCGGCAAGCGAGGCCAATTTTTTAAAACTTGTCCCGCAGTTTTTTATGCAACATTGTCAATTTGTGGAGGACTAGCGGCTGGTACTACAGTACTAGTACTACTACATATATCGGGTAGTGATCATGACCGCCTCATTGTCCCTCGTTGTTGCCGTTCAACGGGGGAAACTGACAGCGAGATCTGATATTCGCTGTCAACATCGAACATTGCGATTTCTGGTCCAGTCCGAGCCGCATGCGTGCTAGTGGACCTTCAACCAGTTGAACCAGATCAACCTCCAGGCTTATCAGGAAAAATTTCAGGCCAGGTAAGTTCAACGTTGCAACACACAACATCAAATTTACCGATGAACAATATTCTGATATGGTCCCATTGGATCTTATTGGTCTGGCTTTCCGCGGCGCATATGTTGGTCATTCCATAAAGCAAAGTTGCGTACTGTACTTCAAAGCTTATGCTGTGTGATCATGATGCTGACTTATAGTAGGCAGAAGTAATGGATCCCAGGTAAATAAGGAAAGCCAAGGTATCGTGACGTACCTCCCAGCACATCTCTGATTAATTGGTGCGCTTGCCACCGTGACGCCACGTCTCAAGATCTTACCTCTGCCCCGGATGTACCAAATAGCCTACTACATGCAGCAAGGTCCGTAATACGGTTGATCTTTTCAACAGTGCTCAGGCCAAGTGCGTCCGCGCACTCATTTCTTATAAAAAGCCCTACGACCCGTCATTCAATCACCTCCGCGTCCCCTTACACACCAACTCACCGTGTTCACCCACCTTAATGCCAGTCCCGCAATGGACAATCACAGACTTCACTTATCGGGAGTCGTGGTGGAAGAATCGTGGTACGAGCTTCGTTAAACATATACAAAATTCAAATTAATAATGAACTTCACCGCCCAGGCATCCTGATGCTAAACATCTGTTTGATTTTACCGCTCTTATCATCAACGGTCAATGGCTTTGATTCATCGATGATCAATAGTCAGTCACGAACATTTGTTATCATGTTCGTGGATGGTTGACTCGCGTTATCTTAGATCTGCAGATCTTGCCCGGATGGCAAGAGTACTTCCATAAACCGCAGGGAATGAAGTTAGGTACGCGGCTCCTGGCTCTCCTGTACTAATTCTATTCACGGTCGTCAGGACTCATCAATTGTGCACATGACATCGGCATCCTCAGCGTAAGGTGTAGCACTGTGTTCATATCACTACCAAGCTCATGTTGGCTCCTAGGGAACTCCATTTTCTCCTTATGTGTCTGACCTATTAGGACGGCGAGCAACTATGTTCATCGGGGCAGTTATTATGCTAGCTGGTGTTCTCACGCAAGCCTCATCCACGACCATACAAGTCTTCCTTGGCGCTCGTGTGCTTAGTATGATGCATATTCAAAAAAGTCATTCATATACTTATCCTCCATGTCTCAGTCGGCTTAGGGATGGCCTTTTCCATCAATGCTGCTCCCTTGCTCATCAGCGAACTTAGCTATCCAACGCATGTGCGCCAAATAACCTCGTATCTCATTCATTGGCTCTAATCTCATTTAAGCGCGGGAAAATGACCTCTCTGTACAATTCGATGTGGTATTCTGGCAGCATCATTTGTATGTGAGATTCATTGTCACACATTTGGTCTCACATATCTCTGGCAGCTGCTTGGATTTGCCTGGGCAGTCATGATGATGCGGGGACATCGTCGTGGTCATGGAGGGCCCCTTCATCCGCCCAAGCAGTCATTCCTGTCATTCAGATGGTACTAATATGGTAGGACCGTTAACTCATGCCCTGCTCAAAATCACCCAGCGCCTTCAGGTTCATCCCAGAGAGTCCTCGATTTCTAATGGCTAGAGGCTTGGTGAGCATTCGTGACAATACCTTTCATTAAGTAAATCATCCAATATTTATCTGTTTCTTTCCAGGAATCGCAAGCTGCACGTGTCCTCGCTCAGTGCCATGCAAATGGGGGGGATGAACGCAACCCTCTAGTAGCCTTCGAGATGGCTCAAATCCGACATGCTTTGAACCTTGAACGAGAATTCGCCTCTGGCAAATCCTACTTGAGGTGCTTCTCGACTCCGGCCAACAGACAGCGCATGTTTACCATTATATGGATCGCAGTATTCTCGCAGTGGAGGTTTGATCAATTTTGTTCTAGTTTGATGACTGGCATTGATGCTCGTCACAGCGGCAATGGTCTGGCGTCGTATTATATCAACACAGTCTTGGATAGGGTGTACGTTTTTGAGGACGTCGGATGGTACATAGCCTGACAGATGTTTCAATAGTGGGATCACCCAGACTAGAACGAAAGCAGCCATTAACGGCGGTCTGCAGGTTCATCCATGGTTTCTCAGAAGCGGAATTCACAATTGATGCGTATTTCACGCGTTCAGATTTTCAATTTAGCTAGTGCGCTGGTGGGCATGATGATGGTGGACAAACTGGGGAGGAGGAAAATTTTCTTGATTTCAAACATTGGTATGCTGACAGGTAAGCGCTGTTCTGTAACGCCGAATTGAAGGCTTATCATCTGTCCAGCCTTCTCTATGTGGACCCTCACGACAGCTCTTTTTAGTCAGTCCGGGAATGTGGTAGCTGCGAAAGGCATGTTCAACACCTTGCATATACGCTGGTGCAAGTTAATGATCAAGTTCGAACAGCTACCGTGCCGCTCATTTTTATATACTTTTTTTTCTACGACTTTGCGTATACGTCAATGCTCGTGTTATACACGCTCGAGATTCTGCCTTATAATATTCGTGCCAAAGGGTTTGCAATTATGGTCAGTCGCTTTCGTCATGTCTCTGAATGCTGCCTAACATCGCTTACAGAATATTACTATCTATTCGACCAATGCTTTTAACTCTCTCGTCAATCCTGTAGCCCTGAACACCATAGGATGGAAATACGTAAGTTGTCAGGTCTCATTCATGCGATCGATTGACTTTTTTTGTTTGTACAGTACCTCTTCTACTGCGGATGGCTTGTCTTGGAACTCCTATTCGTGATGGTGTATATCGTCGAGACGAGAGGTGATTATTATCTCTTTGCCTCGTCGAGCTCTCGTAGACTGTGTTTTTTTTCCAGCTCGCACTCTTGAAGAAACCGCTGCTTTGTTTGACGGCATTAAAGTCCGTCGGGGTATCATGGAGCAGACTGGCGAAGTTACCATGACTTTGGCCACAATGTCGCCATACCCTAGACTTCAGGACAATCCCGGAGCAGTGGAGACCGCGAATTCTGCTTCGCGATCGCATTTCGAATCTCAGTCTGAAGAATCTGCCGTTGCATTTGCCAGATAAATTCAGGAATGCAGTTCACTTAATCATTGTATGTAATAAGAGCATTCAAATGCTGTATGTATGTTCGGAGTTGGCTTATTATGGTGATCAGACAGAAAATCGGTGCATTATTCTGATTAAGTTTCCGGGTCATTCTGTCGATGTTGTGCACCTTGGGGATCGGGATGGTTTATTCCCTCTCCTTCTCCACCTCTGGCTACGACATGACGCCTCCCTACCTAAGTATAGGTGCTTGCAGACTGCCCACGGATTATCAATGCAAATTGATGTAACGCAGATAGGCTAGATATGGGTTTGTGTGTTTCCTATATGTTTCCTTCAATCGATTAAAACAGGAACGGGGTACAGATCTCGTTCACATTGCGCTCGTTTCAGCCTTAAAGCGCTGGAATGGTGGTAGCCTACCTGGGAGGAACAAGGAGGAACATCATGGCCAGGAAACGCATAACAGCGCACGCCGCAGGATAGAAAGAGAAAGGCACAAGTGTACTGGGATCCCAGTTGGTGAACGCTTATGATTTCATTTCGTGTTCCAGCTATTTTTTAGGTTCGTGGAGAGCTAGTCGCAAGTCTTGGCTGCGGTGCCTTACGATTGGGGTGAGCAAGATATCATGAAATGATGAAAGAACCACTAACATCCTTAGAAAATTGTCGATCGTAATTGCAACACTAGGTAGCGAGCTACTACAACATGTCAGTGATATTGACTTTATTGACACATAATTCAAGTCACTATGATCGTTCGCTTACATGTCATGTATCAGCGATCCTGGAAGGCGCTGATCTCTCTCAGTTGTCATCTTCTTGGCGTTCAATATGATCACCAGCGGGGTTATCGCCGCAAGGGACACGTTTCAGTTGATAAGCTTTCATTATGGATAACAGACTTTAGTGCACGAGGCTCATTGACGTAGTGCTGCCGTGGTCCGGTTCAGTCCGGTTCAGTGAGGGGTGAGCAAGAACCACAGACCGAACCTGCGTCCGGTCCAGGGCATATTGTTGAACACAGAACTGGACCAATGAGAATGGTTCAGAATGGTCGCGTCCGGTTCTCTCAAGGTTCGAATGTGAACCGGACCAGGGCATGGGTCATATTTGCGAAAATAAGATGTACAGTGAAATTCTATACATCTGGAAGGAGCTCTGACAGTTTAGCCCATGCAGCTGACTGCGCTGAAACATGACCATACTTGTATGCTGCCTTCAGGAGTTGTAGTGCAGAAAAGGTGGATGGCGCCAATTACGACGGATGGTAGATGTGATGCCCCTGCTAGAGAATGCTTGCTCAGACGGAACTGCGCTCCCCTGAATGGCAAGATAATCGCATGCAATCCGAGCAAGTGTCGTATACTGCAATGAAAGAACCTAAGTGGCTCTCGCTGCGAGTTCAAAGGAGTGTGGAGACCGCTAGTGCGATGCTGAAATGCTGTAGAACTATATTAGCGTTAACGAATGTGATGTGATAATGATCGAGATGAGTGCGAGACGATAAACGATGGATATAGCGATGCGATTTAGATCACGAGTGCGAGACTGAGACTGAGACTGGGAGACTGGTATGATTGCCTGTGGTAGTGAGTGTACATGGGCTACTTTTATACTTCAAAATACTATGGGTCGGGTATAGCTATGCCGAATCGATTATGTGACGACGGGCGCTGAAGGGAGTGGTGTCGCTCCTGACAGGGTAGAGTAGACAGAAAGGAAAGAGAGTACGAAAGGACTGAGTGAGTACGAACATAAACGGGTATGGTATTAACGAAATGACGAGAGTTGCATAGTGGTTTTGACAGATTCGGAAGCGGTGAACTGAGAGTGAGGTGAGAGTGACAAGAACAGAGAGCTGATGGTCGATAATGATGAGGGGCTGATGGAGAGTTGAGGTCCGTGCTGACCGAGGCTGGCAGTACGCTGATGGTGGTTAAGGTAGGCGTTGAAACGGCTATTTCTGGCATCGAACGATTGGTAATCCTTACACATTGTAGAATGGAAATATCACCGACTCACATGAGGTTCGGAACCGTTCAGAACGGTTCAGAACCGATGGAGAACCATCCCAGACAACACAGACCGAGAACCAGACCGTTGGTCAGGTTCGAACCACGGTTCTGGACCAGACCACGGCAGCACTACATTGACGAATATCAGAGGAGATCATGACAAGGTGCCGAATCGGAGCTTGCCGGAGAGTCAGCACCACGCGTCCAACTGAGCGTGACGCTTGGTTTCTTTACCTTCTCGTTGCTATTCGAATCATAGTATCTGCATATCAGAATATATATTACTATCCTCTTGTTTACTTGCCCCCTCACATTCATAATACCATAACATACCCTTATCCGTCTGATCGATGACCCACCAGCACTTGAACCTGCAACTTCCAGGCCCGCCGGTCCCTCAAGCCAGTTCTTCAGGAACAGCTGCATCTGTAGGACCACAGCCTCCATCCGACTCTGCAGAGCCTCCAGAGGAGCTAGGCCAAGGCACGGCTCGCGCCAAAGCAGCAGCAACGAGGCAGTCAGCCAGACTCGCAAGCGTCAGTGCCGACGCAGACGACAATTCAGTACCTCAAAGCAACACACCCAGAGTAACACCCCTTCCTGGTGCACCAGCAGCCAGAGCTGCAGCCAGAGCTGCAGCCACAGCTGCAGCCAAACCACCAAGCCGGCAGCCAAGCCAGCGGCTAAGCAGCCAACCAAGCAACCAGCATTGAAGCAGCCAGCCCCAGCCAGCACACCATCTGCACCAAGTCCACCAAATCCGCCTGCCACAGCACCAATGCAGCAGACAGTAGACGTGGCAGCACTGCTCTCTCGGATCGCTCAGCTTGAGCAAGAGCAAGCAGTAAGGACTGCATAACCCATTGAGCTCCTCCCCAAGGCACCTGCACCCACGTTATTTGCGTCGCCAGAGGAAGTAGAAAGGGCAAGGGCCGCCATTATCGAAGCCAAGAAAGATGAGCCCAAGGTCTCTCTCCCCGATGTGGTACCAGGCTTCAAAGCAAACCCCCTCAACACTGGTGAGGATCACTATCTCGTTCTTAGCCAGATTTGCGAGGTTTTGTGCTACACACACCAAGAAGGCAGTGGTCAGCGTCTTGGGTCCCAACCCTTCAACCCAAGCACGCAGATGCAGCTGCGCATCCAAATGCACTCGATTCCAACACTGAGCTAAAGGCCAGTGCGAGTTTAACAGAGCAATAGGCTCAGTCGCTAAAGGCGACCCACGTGCTACATCAGGCAGCAGGCCAAGCTAGCTTTTCCGACCATAAAGTGGTCCGGGGCTGAATGCCACCACAATTTCATTTTTGCCTTGCCATTATTGAGGACTGTGAGAGCTAATGCCAAGCTCGTCGTTACAGCCATACCACCCAAAGTTGATGACGCATTCAAAGCCTTCAAATATGTTCCATACAGTATGCTCACCTCATCAGCCTGATGGCAAGCGATTAGGAGTGGCGAAGAAGCCTTCACCATCTCCGCATCAGGCTTGCTGATGGCCAAAGGGCTTGATTGCCGGAACGAGAGAAGCTTAACATTTTCAGACTGGATAGGAGCAGCTGACACAGCAGAAGATCGCACAGGGCATTACCATGGGGCTGCATGCGCGAAGGCACTGAAAGCTCACCACAGGATAGTACTGGGTTTGAGTGTTATGAATGAGGATAGTTCTAGACAATAGTGGCTCGATAAGAGCTTCGGCTAAAGTCCAACGATGCGTTAACCGTGACTAAGAGAGGGACTCTCAGATAAGGTCAAAGCTTCGATGATTCTAAGACAGGTCAAGGAGAGTGTCCTCGACTTGAATATCAGTTCAGACGACTTAAGATTGGAGGTCTTAAGCGAAGGAAGTTCCAGGTAAAAACCTAGTAAGATTAAAGTAAAAAACTACTACATGCAAGACGTGTATATATAAGGCTACGAGATGTTTAGGGCAGGTGTGGGAATAGGACGCGTAAGCAATGAGTCATAGATAAGAGATAACAAGAATAGGTCACCTAGCAACGGCGCAGCAATCGTGGTGTTGTACAAGATAGACAAGTCGAGTCAGAGATAAGAGATAAGTCTAGCGGTGGCATCAAGGCGGCTCATGACGTAATACAAGGTTAAGTAAGAAAATGAATAGAGATAAGTCTAGCGGCGGCATCAAGGCGGCTCGTGACATAATACAAGGTTAAGTAAGAAAATGAATAGAGGCGTACGTTGACTGTAACATTACCCCTCGTTTAGCGATAAAGTCACCAACTTTAGTTATCCTGATTCGCCCAGTAAATGGGGTCAGTGTCGGAGTTGGCGAACATCAATTCGTCCTGTTCAACAGTGACAGAAGAGTGTCCAGCATGATCCGCTTGTTCAGTGGCTTGCTGAATAGCATCCTTATCAGCTTCCCAATGTGCAAGGGCTTCACAGAAGCCTGGATCAGTCCACACTAGTGGAATAATGGCAGCTCCGTCTAAGTCTTTGCAAAAGACTGATAAATGCCCCGGTGCAAGCGCATGACATACGTGGCAATGGTAAGTGGGACAGTTCTTGTGGCAATGTCCAGTAAGACTGCAGTTGCGGCACATGACATTGTTGTAAGGGTCAACCTTTACAATGGTGACGGGGGGTCATGATGGTGGGGACAGGGATCTGGAGCGAGCATTTCTTTTTCTGATGACGGGGGAGACAGAGGGTTCATGTTTGGGTTGGGACGTACGACGTCTAGTGGGGTATCTGCGAGGTGGCGGCGAGGCGGTAGGCAAAGGAGGAGTTGGTACATCAAGTACAATAGTATTATGGAGAACGCTAGCCAAATGCTCAGCGGTAACCGGTATCTCTGTTGGAGGTGGAACTGGGATTGTGATATGAGGGGATGGGGGTCATGCCACTGGGTTTGTTGCGGTTCGTTCGACGACAGTATGGATAGCCTCTCGAATAGCCTCTTTAGTAGAAGTAGGCAGCAGACGGATTGCAGTGTTACAAATACATATATGAAGGTGGTGGAAGAGGGTTCTATGGTCAGGGTCATTGACAATGTTGGCTGCGCGGGCAATGAG
>MU177949.1:239715-253155 GCA_016695465.1 Suillus americanus | reverse complement strand
GCCAGGTGAATGATGTGAGAGAGAGAAAACAAGTTTTGAGATAAGTGAGATAAGCTGATTAAGGATGTTAAGGAATGTGTGAATTTACTGATGTGGGTGCAGGTTTTCCTGTGGGTATCAACATAACGGACCCGGGGTATTACCCTCAAGGAGTATACCCACAGGTCATGAGAAAGAACACACACAAAACAAAGAGATGAAGAACATGCACAAAATAATCAATAGCATGAGATAACGAAAACAAATGTGATGCTATTCTACCTGGATATTGATTCTGTCCCAACTCTCATCCATTGCTTCCTCTTCGCCAATGACACCTGGGAGCTTAGAAATGTGAATGATATCCTCATCTTTGACCAGGCCCAACTCACTCCATAAACCGACACAAAGCAGTGCGCAAGTTGACTGCGCCAATAAATGATTTCTGACGTGTGACAGGATGAGACGCCCACGACTGAAGAGACATTCAACATCTACAGATGTTGCTATAGGCAATGTGAGCTTACCATGTATTAAAAAAAACGCTACATACCAGGGATGGTTAGATAGTCAATTGCCATGCATGACAGCTGGGGGAACAATTTGTGATGTTCGTGCCACCAACCGATAGGGTTGGTGACACGTTCCATGTCCGTACTAAGGTAATGGTTGAGTTCAGAGCCCAAGTCAGTAGGTTTTGGGGCTGCAAGTGCTGGGAGGTTGTCAAAAATGTTGTCACTCTAAGATTTAGTCAGTACGAACGCCAAGTAAAAAGCAAATAGAAAAATACCATCCATATATCACCATTTGACTCCAAGACATCCTCCTCACACCCCAGGTCAGAGTCAACATTGGCTGATGAGTATGATCATTCAAACTCTTCATGCATGAGTTGCTCCGCAGTCTTGATCCAGCTGTCTTCCCAATGTGCTGCCTTAAAGTATGCCAGCCTATGTTGGGGATGTAACACTAGTATAACATTAGAAAAAAAACCTGTGAATATTGAACAGAACTTACCCATCAAGATGTGATATGTGCAAGACTTTTTGGCAAGCTGATAGTACCGGTTGAGTGTGTTTGTTGCCAGCTGAACTGCTGAATGAATTGAGGGCAGATACTTCTTGTTTCGGGAATAGGGGGTGAGCATCTTGTCGATGTGATCCATGGCTGGGATCACCATCACAAGGTTGGGTGTTGCACATGAGAAGTAAAGCATGGCATCCTTTAGAATCTAACAAGTGCAAACAATGTCACATGAGCATGTGTGGTGTCGGAAAATGCACAAACCTTAAGTACATCCCGCAATTGCTGTAGTATCACCCACTCAGTGTCCTCCAACTCATACTTTCATAAACCTAAGTCCTGCCATTGTGTAATGGCATCTACGGCCTCTCGATGTGCAAGTGCGTAGTCCAACATATCGAACTTGGAATTCCATCATGTGGCCACATCCCGTGGCATGAGGGTTTGGGCTTGCAACAAATCCTTGAGGATGCCCTGCCATGCAGGAAGGATGATAGTAGTCGAATGGATGATCTTGAATGCGAGCTTGTGCAGCTGGGGCATAAGTTGAGGTCAACAGTGAGTTCTCTTTTGTTGCATGCACTTACTTTGACCAGCACTAATTTGACTGGTTGAATTGATTTGTTTAGTGCGACCTGCTCTTGCTCATCCAACAATTCAACCTCATCGACAAATCCTTCATCGTTATCTACCTCATCCGTTGTCCCTGCATCCTCTTCCATCTCTGTGCTAAGTTCTTCCAGCTCCTTATCAGTACTATGCGCCAATGCTTGGACGGCTTCCTGTTTCTTCACATCAAATTCACAGATCAAGGATTTCACCACCAGATTGATGGTGTGGAGGAAACACCCTGGTATGAGTGGTTGGCCCACCAAACTCCAGCACCTTGCTGCTCAGTTCATGAATCATGGTGTCGTTATTGGACGCATTATCACACATCACGCTCAGGATCTGTGCACCGTGGATTTAGTCGCATGTAGGTTTGTTATTTTTTTTGAACCATTACCTTTTCTGATATGCCAAATTCTTCTAGCATTTTGGCAAATGTCTCCACAAGCTCTTCGCCAGTGTGGGACTATGAACCCCCCAGCTCACATGCAGATACTAGATAGGTAAGTGCTTACCTTCCCAACTTCCACAACATCTAATGGTATGCTTAGCAGCTCTCCCTCATGCTCAAAGTGGGCCAAAAATGCGACCAATGTGCGATGGTTGGGTGATGACCAACTGTCAGTGGTAAAATTTATTTTACCATCATATTCCTGGTATGTATTGATTATTTGTTTGTTTATTAATGAAAAATCACTTACCTGTAGCATTGTAGCAACACGCTGCCTATCTATCTACGTGTAAGTACAGAGTGATATAGGCGAAAACAGTAGCACATCGTCGGGTCCGAGTAGCTATGTAAAAGACCATGAGGCACTGCGGACAGCGGGAATGCCATGTAATAACACTGCATATAACATCAGTAGTGAGAACTTAATCAACTACGCACCTAGTGGGGTAAAGCGCAACTCAACGGGACATGTGGGGGATGAGTCCAAAGGGGGTCCACTGGCTAAAACTTTGGGTCCGCATTGGGTCTGCATTGGGCCTGCATCAGGTTTGTCAGGTTGCAATGGGGATGGTTAGTGGTGAGTTGGACAAATATGGGAAGTGGATGTGAATCATGAAAAGGGGTCCTGCAAGGCCTGCCAGAATATGATTGTCACACCGACCACCCTGTGCCACCTCATCAATCTGGAAGAGTAAGGATAGAGTCGGCATAAATAAATATAAAATAAAAAGTACCTTCTCCAGGAGAAGTGTTGACATTGTTGGAAGCATTCACCTGTGGTATTGTGCATGGCAGTGACTAAAGAGTTGCACAGCGGAGGAAGGTAAAGTCATGTGATCAACACACCTAAGCCACCCATTTATGGTAGCTGTGTAGGATGAGGAGGGAGTGGAGGGTAAGGACGTATGACATGTAAAGTACTGTAAAGTGTGATTTTGAGTGGGTAAAGTGAGTAAAGTTGAGGAGAAGGAGAAATACACTGTAAATTTTGTAAATCTCGAACTTCTGGGCAGGCTCCCAGCTGGGTGCAGATGGACCTGCTGACATTGTAAATTTTTTTGCTTCCACAATTAGGTGCCTGGCAGATGCATTTATATTAATATGTTGTTACCTTTATGTATATTAATGGCAGTCAACGCCTGAGCAGTCTGCTTGATCTGCCAGACTTGGATGATGATTTGACTCAGTGACTTGTATTGAGACAAGAAAAAAAACATTTAATGCTTGCAGTTTTCTATTTCCAGTAATTAAATGTTCAACACTACTGTATAATTTCAACCTTAAGTTCGTCACACCATCGCTAGCCCGACGAACCAAACCTATGTTTTGTGACAGTCACAGCAGTTTTGGGTCAGCACACCTAATTTTGTGACATGATGTTATGTTATTTTGTTTTCTGATATGTTTTTTTCAAGAAAATCTTCACCCAAACACTTAGTTTTTGCCTTTATTGTCATTTTAAGTCTATTCCCGGTGTACTGAGTACATACAGTCCTCTCCTGATCTCGTATATATGTATGAACTTACTGCAAGTTTGTCACAATGTCCTCGAGCGACAAACATGTCACAATGTCATTATGTAATGCAGTGCCATAATTCCCATGAACCTAAGGTCGAAATTATACAGTATGTACTTCGGTCCTGGCTCATCATTCCGACATTGCGGGAGTGTGTGAGAGCATGCGAGAGTATTACACAAAGTGCCAAATCGTGTAGATAGAGTTGATAACCAATGGATGCGTGTTTTCTTGCGAGTGCACCTTGCATGAACTCTGCATTCTCTTCGCATTTGTATCGCAACTACACAGATTTTGTGACACTTTGCATTGCACTCGCATCTTCAGTTGCACTCAGGTTGTGCACTTCACCCAGGTAAGCACAATTCCGGCGCCGCTATACTCTGGCTTAGTTGATGCCTATGACTTACTGATCCTTCTTAGTATTAGGCCTATATCTACTAGGTACATATACTAGCTAATTCAACAAGCCTTTGTTTTCTCAATGGAATCATCCTTGGTTAGGGTTACAGCTTGGCGAACAGCACGCAGGCAAGCAAAGCGAGGGCCAAGAATGTCAAACCCAAAGAACTCAATCAGGATGATCTTGGCTTTTATGCTGGTGACAATGAAGATGGAGACAATCTTGAGAAGAAGCGGAGTGCGCCAGAGGATCTCACATGTACCACAAAGAGATACAAGACATCTCTGCTGCAGCTCTTGTCTAGTATTGCTACTACTAGTACCCCTTCATCAGAACCTGAAGAGCTTACCTTGATCAATCCTGCACTGTCACTCGCGCAATGTGATTAGTGATGTGCATGGCCCGGCTTCAGGCTGTGGGCCAGGCCAGGCCAGGTCAGAATAAGCCAGGCCAAGCCAGGCCAAAGATCATGGCCTGACCACAGCTTTGGCCTGGCCTGAGGTACTGAAAAGCCGAAGCCGGCGGCCCAGGCCGCGGCTTTGCATACTTAGTCAGCACGGTTACCAACCAATTTGTTTCTCTGAACTCCCCTTGTGGACTACGTCACTATCATTCATATCAGAAAACCGGTGAGTCGCAACATCCATGCATCATTATAACTTACTTTCGTGTCATAGGTATATTTGTTGGTAGCAACTCGTTTGCCTGTCAAGTGGCCGAGTCAGCTGTGCCTCCCAACTCCCTTGCAACTCTCTCGCCACACAAACCATAAAGTGGTTGAACATGAGTGTGTCATCTCCAAGACGATGTTCTTTCCTGTGCTGAGGCTGTGGTTAGTCATCTACCTTTATTTTTTTTCAATCTGATTCAAATTCATATTAAGTTCAAAGCACGTCATTCCGAGTTAAATGCAGCCATGTCGTCGTCATCAGAGCCTACAGCTAGGACAAGTAAAGCAGGCGCTCTGAAGAAGCTTATCCGAGAAGTCCTTAGTGACTCTGATGACGATGACTTGAGTAACACTGCTATCCCATCTGTCGGAGACCCATCAAGACCATGGAGAGCCGAGTTCTTAAGTTATCTTGAGACTATCGAGGCTGTTCCACCTGCTGGAATGAGCACGATTCAGTGGTGGGGTGTGAGTATATCATTGCTGCTCTAAAACTCATTACTGATGTCAGTGTGGCTTAAGACCAATGCACCGAGGTACCCAATGTGGGCATCACTCGCACGCGACTATCTCTCCATCATGACATCGTCTGTCTCAAGTGAACGAGCATTTTCACAAGGCGGAATCACAATCAGTAAATGACGCAATCGACTCAAAGGTGATATAGTGGAAGCACTTCAAAGTCTTAAATGCTCACTACGCAATGATCTTTTGTTTCATGAGGCTGGGCCTTCATCACTCATGGAAGAAGAACTCAATGACTCTGACACCGAAGCTGGCATTTCGGAGAAGGATGGTGATGTCGCAGACGACGAAGAGAGTTGGGACACATTCATTTTGGATGACAAGAACAACAGTAATGATGATATATCTGCATCTGAAATGTCAGATTACTAGCCTAGATTAGTTTGCAAATGTACTCATTGACTTTTGCTCAGCGAGCCATGCTTGGGCCAAAGCCAAGCTGTGGCTTTGGCCTGGCTTTGGCTGATGGCCTGGCCTGAGATTTTTGAAAGCCAAAGCCGCCTCAAGCCAGGCCAAAGCCGTGGCTTTCAGGCCAAGCCGGTGTGAAAGAAAAATAGAAGCTAGGCTTGAGACGGCACTAGTGCTATTATCCTGAAGGGCGTGAGAATTATATTCGACCCAAGAGGACTGCTATTGAAGCACTTCCTTCAATTTAGGCAAGGGAAGCGATAGCGCAAAGGGCTTAGAATCTATCCGACCTAGAAACCAGGAGCGACTAAATAGCGCTCGATTAGTAATGCAAACAATAAGTAGTAAAACCAAAGATAGCGCTTGATCAGTTGAGTGCTAAGGGAATCGCGCTGTAAGAGTTAGAACGACTGTAGGACCAGAGAGTTGTGATAATCGAGCGAGCGTGCATCGAGTTGAGTGGAACGGTTGTCGGGATGAAAGTATGAGTAAAACTAGATGCCGATGAAGGAGAGAACAAGGCAGCAACTAAGTGTAGCGCAACTACCGACAGCGGTTCGGCCTTGCATTTTGACTAGTAATACTAAGGGGACTTAGCGACTGCAAATTCAGAGCAGTTGAATGTCGCGATCAAGAGAAATGAGCAAGAATAGATCGATTGCACCAAAACTGAGATATTACACTAAGTAACTACTCTATCCTGCAGAAGTTCAGGGAAGGGGAAGTAAGTTGCCTGTATGTTTTGCGGGATATTTTATCATAGTGCATGGAGGCTCAGGATACCTAGGCGAGGATAGTAGTGAGTCAAGCAACCGCGTGTTAATACTAAAGGACTTTAGACATGCTGCACTGCGGAACATGAGGATACATGTAATAAGACCTGCGACTAGTAAGTAGCGACAAGCGACGAGAGAAAACGCACCAGTGGAGATAGGTGGACATAGGTAGGACATGGGAGGATGAGGTACCCGGAAGTCGGACCGAACTAGCGATAGTACGTGTTGCTTTAACAGCGCGTCAAGTTTCCTAGTGCGCGCTAAGATCTAAGTGAGGGGATTTGTGTGGGGCACATGAATAGCGCTAGCGCCTGTGCAAGCCCAGCAGAAATATGTTTGTCACACCAGGCTGGCACATCACTAAATGTGATACACCCACTACCATCGAGACTTGGACAATACCTCAAATCAAACTGAAAAATGCACTGTATGTTGATTTTTAAAATGCTTCATCAGCGCTAATTCTGAATTTGTTGACAGTGATGGTCTTACTCTTCCCCAGAAGTCTCCGCTGTTGCTGCTGCCACCATCTACAACTCCAGTTCCTGAATCTGCTGCCACAATCCCCCAACCTGATGCCCTCATCAATGACCATATTGGTGAGTCTCCCGAGGCTCTGGTTGAGACTGTTATACCCCCCCTCACTGTTACAACCACACCCAATGGCCAGCCCACCCCTTTGGTCTCTAGCATTCCAGTTAGCAGTGCCATCGAGCCAACTGAAGTACTGAAGAAGGCCAGCAAGGCACGTCCCAGCAGTAAGAAGAACAGAGGGTAAGTATTTCATTCCTGCCCATATGCTATTGTTACTGACATAGATACAGGGACCTTTGCATCCTTCGTTGGCTCAAGCAGGTGAAGAAAGATGGGACTATGGTGGAACCCCATCTCTACTGGGATGCACTCAATACCCAACAGCGCAGTGTACGTTGTTGCTTTTTCCCCCACTAGTACGATGCTGAGCTTACTATTCTGTTAGTCTTACGAGTCCAAAGCTGTTCAATTGGTGAGTATTGCTTCAAGTTGTATCTGCCGTACTTATCCAAATCTTTATCCAGGTTTCCTTGAACGTCTGGATCAAGAATACAGTTGGGACGGTCGTCGAAGGTACCTTGCACTGAGCGCACACATTCAATTGTGTGCTGTTGGGACTGCTTTACTGCTTTCATTCCATCACTTTTCTGCTCTGTTTTGACTGCTTTTCGTGCTATGTTTCACCTGCTTTTGTTTCATACCATTCCATGCATTGTATTCATATTTTGTACTAGTAGCTAAAAGCAATATGATATGAACCGTTCTCGCACGATATAAACTGCTTGTAGGGAATGCAAGGGAGTGCTGCATTGTGTAGTAACAACTTAAATGACTCTCGCATGATGACGCACAATATTGACTCCTTCTCCATCGTGTATTCGTCCGGATTTCTTGTCGAGATTGTGCGAGGGCGGTTTCAGCTGGCGGTGCACAATGCGGCACTCTCCGGACGTCTCTCGCACTGTCCAATGTTCACTGGGCATCATTGGTGGAAAGACACGTCAGCGCGAGCAACTCACGTGCCGAACCCTAAGTTAAGTGCATGCGGCAGCACAATGCAGAATTCCAACCGTGTCACGTGACTTTGGATTCCCTTTTTGTTTTTTTAGACGAATTCCCTTTACAGAATTTACATTAGCTAATCGTAAATCTCTCCGGATATCCCGACTTAATTGACCATGTATTTCGCCGATACTTGATTACATAATGTCACACTTTTTTTGGTGGCGCTGCCCACCAGTGATTATGTCCCTCATAGTGTCTCTGAAGATGATGATCTCCCGGTGTCTTCGGAGATCATTGTTCTGTCAGTCATTGACTCATATTTGAAAACCATTGGTGTTGATGCCATGTCCACTCGAAAGCTACGAGCTCCAACGTTAGATGGTCTCCACAGCATCAAACTAAAACCTTGGGAAAGTAACGTTCTTACATTCGCTGGATTTACGATGGTAATCATCTTTGGTGGCATCCACTGTACTGCTTGGTTTTATACACTTCCCACATATCAAGAACAGGTCTTATGGTGCACGAGTGCCGTCATTACAATGTGCCCCTGCCTTGTTTTCGTGGCAGCCTTCGTTCTGTTTAGATCGGGAATCGAACGAATGGGTTCCGAGTCGCTCACGTTTACATTGTTTCTCAGGGCATGTATTGCATTGTACATCGCAGCACGTATTCTCCTCTTCATATTTATGTTCACCACTTTACGCAATCTTCCTTCTAACGCATACAAGGTGGTGTCTTGGACCAGTTTGGTGCCGCACTTCTAGATCTTGCTCATGGTACTTGTTATGCTCTTCGTACTGTGATCATTCACAACTTCGACGTACCAGAACTAAACATTAAACCATGGTCACAATGCACGAGTGTTCCCCGCGCACGGTCTCCAGGTCCAGACCTTGAGATCAAGTGACGAAGTTGCGCTCGCATCTATGAGAAGGAGCGACTTTCTTCGTGTATACAGCTTTAAAGAGCTGGGGCTGTCTAACTCACATCTAGATGGAACTTCAAAAGTCCTTCACTCGCATCCTCAAGCCACAAATGCATGAGCGACCTCCGTGTATAGCCTCCGAGGCCATGCGGCACTGTCACGCTCGTGTCAAGAAGACTTGCAAATCGCCAGCGTAAAGACAATGTCAATCACTTCTCGAGTAAACCAGGCGAGTGCAAGCAGCACGTGTTAGAATTCATTCAGGAAGTGCGAGCTTGAGGAGGTTGGCAGTGGTACTGAAAACCAATCGACACCAGCGTTGACGCGTCCATAGATAAAAGAAGTAATCGTCACAGAAAAGCAGAACATTCCTTTGTAGTTTACAGTTTCACTGTGTGATATATAGCATACAATCGGCATCGTGAAACGCCAGTCCACCAAACAAGCAATTACGATCAGAGCGGAACGCTCAGCACGTATGTCATCAATACACCCCAGGAAATAATCTATATTTCACCTTCTTAGCCCAATTTTCCCAATCCTCCCCCAGAGAACGCTGCAGCATCTTGTCCTCTACTGAAGATCTGTTGATGGTACTCAAAGCGCATGTTGTAAACAGGAAGAAGACCATCACTGCGAATACTTTCATGTAAGGCACTTCTAAAATTCCAGACTGCCTCATCCACGATCCTTGGCTCCCGTGCGTAATGACAGTCCCGACGCATTGGAGAAGGAAACCAGTGTAGCTTGGGTGGCGGACAATAGAATACGGTCCGCTTGTTACGATCTTGTGCTCTTTTCTGACACTGAGCGGGAAGCTCCAGAACTTTCCCAAGGTCAACATGCAATAACGCCTGAGCATTCCGCCAACCGTGACAGAAAGACTGCTAGCAAGAAAAACGGGGGTGATTGGCATGGGGTGGAGTGCGCGCAAAAGCTGCACAGCGCTAGCACCATAGACGCTCTCTGGAATCTGCGAAGGACCTATATGCACGGCCAGTATGTTGGCCACTTCAATAGATGATGCTACCAATGTGATAATCTGTGGTATTGTCCACCGATCCATACAGACAAAAATCGACATACAACGAGAAACACACCTTGATTAACTCTGGAACTCGAAGACCTTCAAACAAGATAAGCAATGATTCGGATGCTGAGGGCACCACTTTCTCTTGGGGTGACGGGGGCAGAGAGGGAGAAGTCAACGAGATATGCATGCCAATGGCCGAAGCCACGAGGAAGGGGATCTTCAATAGACTCATGCTGTATCGTTGAACCTGCGACTCTACTAGTACTAAGAGTTTACGTTAACTACCTCCTCCATCATGTCCTACACAACAAACTCCCACATTAATGAGGTCTGGTAAATTCTAAAATGACATTGTCAATGGATGTCTTTCTATACACCAGCGGTTCTCTGGTATGGTCTGAGATCTTAGATCTGAGCTGGTAAAGTCTTTGATCAACAAATATTAAGGGTAGTCATTCAAATTTTAGCCACGTGACCTAATATTTTGATCTTGCAGTACTTGCTGTATCTTAGACCACGACAAACTTGTACCATAGCGCTACCCGCAAGGGACAATCGACACCACATAACCATGCCAGACTGGGGTAAAGACAATGATCTGTTCAATCATATCTCCTACAACGCTCACCACGATCAAGCACAGAATCCGATGATGAGGCTCCTGCTCCTGCCTCTCGATCGATCGCGACCAAACCCGTAAAGAGTAAATGGGAGGGCGAAGACGAAGAAGAATCATCTCCAGCCGTATGTCGCTACCATCTCCTCCCTTATTCATCTCACCGATCTTACTAGAGCGACTGGGAAGCATCCTCAGACGAATCCTCAGACGACGATAAACCACCAGCAGCGCCTGTAGCGCCCCCTAAAAAGAAGGGCACGGTGAAACAAAAGATAGCAGAGAAAGAAGCTGCGAAAGCTGCGCGAGGGGGCAATGATGATGATGATTTGGAGTATGATGAAGACTCCGTCCTTGATCCGCGCGAGAAGGCGAGGTTGGATAAGGAGCGGGAGATTAAAGCTGATTTGGATAATGCTGCTGTGCTTTTGGGTGCTGCTGGCCTTGGAGGTGGGTTTCAGGCTCAGAATTGAATTTGGGTTTGGGGTTTGGGCCTTTTGAGCTGATCCCTCTGCGCTTATGTTTCCAGGCACCTCATCATCCGAGCTAGACGCACTGATCTCCGCCAATCCCCGCACAAAAGAGGATTTCCAGGATTTCTCAACAAGGATCATCGAGTTTATCGTTAAGCGACATCAGACCAAGCCTCTGTACGCGTCATTCGTGGAGCATCACGTCCGAGAGCTCTGTCAGCCTTTGAAGGACGTGGAGATCAGGAAAGCTGCGAGTGGGCTTACGACACTTGCTAATGAGAAGCAGAAAGAGTTCAGAGACAAGACGAGCGGGAAGAAGAAAGTTAAAGCTGCTGCGAAGCCTGTCCTAGGCTCGGCGAAAGTCGCGAATAAGTGAGTGTGTTGCCTTGATCAGCCGTTACGATCGCTGATTGGTTTTAGATTTGATACGGGGGTGTATGATGAAGCGCTAGATGATTTCGGTACCAACCAAGATGATTTCATGTAGAATAGTACCTGTGCATCTACTATATTACGTCTGAGTAGATTTTTGTCTTTTTAGTATGAGCTGGTATATCAAAGCTCAGTCATCCTCGTCCCCTTCGTCTTCGCTCGTTTCATCATCGTTGACGAGGCCTACTAACCCACCGCCTTCTTTTTCCTTCAGAACGCGCCCGGCTTCGCTGAGCTTCGAAGCGAATGCTCTCCGTACGCCAGAGTTGGCGCCAACGTCCCATATCTGTAGTTTTGCTTTGGAGCCCGCTGCAGCGATCGTAAGGGGGTCGTCTGGCGAAAACACCGCTGAAAATACTTTGCCCTACAATAGCGAATCAGTACATGATGTTGATTGCGATGACAGAAGTACTGACCACTTCCATATCTCTTGACGCAACCATGCTCACAGCAGGCTTGCCTCCAGCGGTCTGGTCCACGTTCCACACTTTGACGAGTTTGTCCGTTCCTCCCGTACATATACAACCCCGCAGCAATGGGCTGACGTCAAGAGCCGATACGGCGCCATCATGAGCAGAGAGCGTAAACAGTGCAGGCGAAGGAGATTTCATATCCGTTGGGAGCGCCCGGGCATCAAAGTTGAGTACGAGACCATTTTCTAACGAGACCTGAAAGCACATAAACAGTGATCTAACGAATCAAGATTAACACTCACATAGAACGCATGCGTTTCCCAAGGATCCCATCGCAAAGCCTCGACATCAGCACCAAGCACAGCCCCAACACCCGTATCCGGCGCCCTAGAATCAAACACTCGAACCGTCCTATCATAACTTCCAGACAAAAGCACCGTCGGTTCTTTCTCGTTCCATTGCACAGCTTGCACCTTATCCTTGTGCACCCCAAAGCTCCTTATCGCACCCTCCCCATCCACGATCGGACGAGATAAATCCCATAGCTTCACTGTACGATCCGCAGATGCGCTCGCTAGCATGTGTCGGTGGGTGCGGTTCCATGAGAGCCCGAGGACAGCGTCGACGTGGTATGTGTCCGATGAAGGACGGTGTTTTGTCTTTTTGCGCTTCTTTTTACCTGTGCCCGCTGGGACGGGTACGTGTGCGGCTGTTTTATCAGGTCTGCCGAGGATCATGTCGGGGTACATGCTTTCCATGACGTCTAATGACCATATTTCGATTTCAGGATCGAGTGTACCGACTGCGATGTAGTTGCCGAATTTTGGTGGGGTATCGGTTTGCATTTCGGAGGATGCGGGTGGGAAGTCTAGCCATTCGAGGCAGAGGGGGAAGTTGGGGAGCATGAGGTCGTGGTGGACGTAGAGGTTGTCTTGGGATTCGTCGTAGACATAGATCTCGAGTTGGGAGACGTCGTCTTCGGTTTTTGCGGTGACTAGGAGGTTGTCTGTTGGGAGGACCTCGAGTTCTGAACGCTCGTCATCTTCAGCATCCTGTATGGTGTTAGATGCAAGTAAAAGAGAGATAAAGCAACCGCACTTCTTTGAGTGTGATGTATGGATCGTCCTGGTTATCTCTATAAAATGTAAGTCCCTTTATATTGCTGAATGGACCGGTGCCTGCGAAACATCAGCATCAACGAGTAAGCCATGTCCACATACATACCTTCTTCTTTGACATCGTCCTCGTCATATTCATCCAACTTATACTGTGCAAGATCATCCCCTTTTGCAGGTGAATCAACATGTACATCCCCGTCCACCTCCATCGATGCATCCTCCTCGCTTTACAATGACATCAGCAAACATCACAAGGAGCAAAAACAAAATCACGCACTCGACCCATGCATCCTCATCATCGCCTTCATCCGCATCATCAGCTTCAGCACCTTCAGCGCCCTTGCCCATACTTTTAGCAGCATTATGCGCGCGCTCGATCTCTATTCGCGCATCCTCGAGCTCGATACGTGCGAGTGCACTGACGCGCTCGAGTTCCTTCTCATCGAGGACATATTTGGAAGGCTGGTGGGCTGAAACGCCACGTTTTACCCTGGAATTTTGGTCAGATATGTGGAGTGTGCAGGACG
>MU177949.1:213969-230294 GCA_016695465.1 Suillus americanus | reverse complement strand
GTTCTGTTTAACTTATTCCAGGTAGCATCATTCTGACAGATACCATAAAGATTTCACGGTTAGATAAAGCTTTGCAAAGCTATATAATATCGGGTCAATTTTTTGGTGCTTCGGAGTCGTGAACCTCCCTTTCGTTATGGCATTATTAATTAATCTAGCTCAACGTTCAACTTTTGTCACGCCTTCACTTCAAGTGTGAGTTTGAATAAAATCGGGCCCTTCTCTCGATCATAAAATTTTATACGATAATGAGTGACGCGTCTTTCCTCTATAAGGCCAAACATAACAATGTGATTGTCGATAGCAGAATTATGCTAGTTCTGATGATTGTGTACTATGTATTGTTATTTATTGCTATCTACTTTCCTCACGAGTTCACTGATGTCTATCTATTAGATGTGTGCCTGGGTTTAGGCTATGCTGTTAAGAATGCACAGCAGTCATACAGCAACCAGACGAACGCTTGCACGCCGCCGCCACCATTGCCACCTGGAACCGATTGAAATATTCTTCTAGTCCATCTCAAGTGACAAGCAACTCTTACAGTCCTGATCATTTTGCTGCCCAGCTGACTGCAGCAGAAACACATCGTTTCCACTGATTACTGTAATGTGCAACTGGATGCCTTCGCTAATAAATTAAAATACAGTGCATGTCACGAGGTGAGTACCTTGATGGCAACAACATAATTTTATCTATAAACCTTGTAGTGACTTTGTTTCGCCCACCGTGACAAACTCAATTGTGTGCAGTGCCAGTGAATGCACTGCGACGGCGCAGCTTCAGTCTATCGCGGCTGCAAGCATTGATGACCATATAGCAATACGATAACATCGACTCGGGAATCGGATGTGAATGACGGCAGAAACAGACGAGCGCCCGCTCGCCCTTCAAGTAATACTATTGGTTCGGCAGAAAACTCACGATTTCATTTACTCAGGCTCGATTACAATCGACAATTTGAGCTGGGGGCGTTGATCCTGTTTTGCACGTTTCCCTCTCGAACCCATACTGTCTTCTAACCCACTCTCTAACCCACTCTCCAACAAAACTATCTAAGTGCTTTTTTCAGCCTTCAGGTTACTCAATCTGTGACACGATTTATAAATGAGTCACGATCAATGTCAGTATCTCTGTCATTTGTAATCCCTTTCTCACATCATTCGCAGTCCCTGGCGGTCCTCGATCATCGGAAGGAACTTGGGAGAGACTGTGTCAAGTCGCTATCAAGGGTGCCGAATATGACTCCCGTGAACGCCAGCCACATCCAAAGTGCTTGGAAGAGACCCGAGTGACCCTTCTCAACGACATTTACCAATTACTAGACAATCAGAAAAAGAGCCAATTCATTTGGCTACATGGCATGGCGGGCACCGGAAAGTCTGCGATTGCGTTCACTGTCGCTGAAAGGATGAGAGGTCTCAAAGTCACGGAGCAGACGAAGACTGAGACGCGGCTAGCGGGCACCTTTTTCTTCTCGCGTAAACACACCATTCGCTCCATGACTGGGTACTTTTTTGCGACGCTTGCCTACCAGCTTGCCTGCAATTTTCCCAGCGTGCAGGAGGACTTGAACAGGGCCATTTCCAAGAATCCTGCTCTTCTAGATCCCAACAAATCTCTTCGTGGTCAGATGGAGGGACTCTTTCTGAAACCTCTGCGGAGGCTTCAACACAGACTGCACAAGTGTCCGCCTTCCACGTTCGTTATCGATGCCCTTGATGAATGTGTATCCAAAACCGAGCTCGAGTCTCTCATCTCCCTGCTTCACATAGCACTTCATGAACCAGATTTACCCGTGATCCACATCCTGCTCACGAGTCGCTCGGAAACCCACATCCGCAATGTCATTCAAAAAAAGGAGGTGCGTCCACTGGTGCCCAAGATACCAGCTGGAATCTCTGAGGAGGGCACAGTTACTACGATCATCTCGTTAGATGGTGCGGCAGATGTTGACCATGACATACGCATATTCTTGGAGCATTCATTTACAGAGCTCGAAGGTCATCCTGGTTTTCCGCAGCCAACAGCAGATGAACTCGCACAGCTGGCGAACCGGGCGGGCAGGCGTTTCATTGTGGCATCTACGATGATGAAATTCATCGGTGATGGATACCAGGATCCCCGTGATCGACTTCAGGTCGTTCTCAGGTTCACGAACGAGCTGTTACCAGGAAAGGAGGTATACGAGTTATATAACAGTATCCTCGCCACATGCGCCGACCCGGTGCGGGCATATTTTCACTTGTCTGTTGTCGCCGCCCTTGCGGACCCTCTCCCGATTCGACAAATCTCGGAACTTCTAGGTCCTGGCGAGGGCAAGGATGTAGAGACAGCGCTGGCGCAGCTACGGTCCGTCATTGAGATTCCTACCGATAGCAGTCTCCCGGTGAATATCTACCACTCGTCGGTTCGTGACTACGTTTCCGACCCTTCAAACTGCAGATTCATCGAGGCACAACATATCGAACACCCCCACTCCATACTCGCTTATTCCTCTTTCCGCTTGATGGTGAAAGAGATTCCATCAAGTATAGCTTTCCGGGATGCGCTCTCAGAATTGAACAAGCAGAGCCAGGCTATGCAACCGCACGACCCAAAAAATTTAAAGCGCTCGTTAGCCTTCATTGTCGAGCCACCTGAGCCGTTACATGCCCTGATAGGTCTGCTATGGACTCGGGGAGATCGACGTTCAGCGTTACATTCCTGGCCAATGAGCCGGGACGGGCTTGCTTGGTTGCAGACCCTAAGAGGAGATGACTGGCTGCGGACTCGGGAGGGGAAAGACTGGCTGCGGACAGATTGGGGGTTGGACTGGTTGCGGACTAAGTGGGGCGGAGATTGGTTGAGAAACCAGGGAGGCCAGGACTGGCTACAGACGCAATTGGGAAATGAGTGGCTGCAGACCTGCGAGGGGGAATATTGGCGGCAGACCTTGGGGGGGGAATGCTGGCTGCAGACTGAGAACGGGAACAATTGGTTGCATACTCGGGGTGTTCAAGGCTCCCTGCAGTCCGAGAAGCAAGACTTCTCGTTGACCCACGAGCAAGAGTGGCTGCAGACTGAGGGATATGGCAGGCCACCGCAAGACCATAGCGTGGAGTACTGGCAGAGCATGGAGGAGTTGTGGCAGACTCTGGAGCAAAACTGGCAGCAGAACCTAGAACGAGACTGGCTGTGGCATAGCCAAGAAGGGCATGAGTGGCTGTGGACTGAGAGGGAAGATTGGTTGCACAATTTTGCGAAGGACTGGCTACAGACCCAGGGGGGGAAGGACTGGCTGCAGACTCAGGATGCTCAACATTGGCTACAGACTCAAGATGGGCAAGATTGGCTGCGTAGCGACGACGGACAAGACTGGCTGCAGAGCCATACAGAGCAAGACTGGTTGCAAACCACAAGCAAGTATGACTGGCCGCAGCATATGGAAAGCCCGCAAGAGTGGCTGCAGACCAAGAGCAGGCAAAGTTGGCTACAGACCAAGAACGGGCAGGAGTGGATGAAGACTGAGAGCGGACTGGACTGGCTGAAGACCTGCAAAGGACGAGAGTGGCTGCAGACTCACTACGGGCGAGGCTGGCTGCAAACCGAAAGCGGGCGGGACTGGCTGCAGACCCGAAGCGGACAGGATTGGTTACAGACACCCGATGGTCAAGCTTGGAAGTCGACTCTTGCAGCATCTGTCTGGCTGACAATTGAAGAATTTTCCATTACATTTGAAGCAATAAACAAGCAAGTGATCACCTCGGAAATGCTTCTACTGCCGGTTTTTCAAGTTATCCAACAGTTCAAGAGCTTACCAGATTTCTTGATGTTTCCGGTGTTCCTTGCATTAAGGCACCAAAATCATTCCAGTCCTGCATTACTACCACCACAAGGTTATCGTTCCCCAGATATGGATATCATCCGTGCTATGGAGACATTTGTAGATTTCGCAAAAGCAGCACGGGAACGGAATCAGTCAACCTCCGACGGTCTCAAGTACGCATGCCAAAACTGGGCATTCCATCTCTCACGAGTTCATCTATGGAATGACAAACTGAACCACATATTCAAGTTTTTTTGGAATCATCATCTTCTCTCATGGCTCGAAAGGCAGTGGTGTTTGAAGGGGCTTTTGTCTTGCCTCTCTATCTTATCGGAAGGACAGAAATATGCAAAGGTGCGTAATTGCATCGATTCCTACAGTTTGCGCGTATAATAATATGTTACCTTCAGGCCCAAGGAATATCTCAGCCAAGTGTCTGATCATGAAGCTGTTGGCATAGTTCTCGTGATTCTTTTCAGCAACTTTTCAGCCCATAATCTCCTATACTAGTCAGACCTCAATGCGGGCAAGCGCTTGCCTAGTTGAACCATGTAGAAATCCATGCTTTATAGAGTCGTCATCTTGTCTTCTGGCTCGAAAGGCAGTGGTGTTTGAAGCGTCTGAGATCCTCAGGCTGCCTCGTCGTTTAAACAGGAGGGTGGACACTTCCAAAGGTATGCGTACTTCCAATGATTTTGGACTCTCGGCAACTTAAACTGACCCACCCCTGTAGAAACATCTCACCTAAGTTCCAGAATCATTTTAACCATGAATCTTGAAGCTGCTCATTTTTATGTGATATGTCGGTCCCGTGAATAAGGCTACCCGCCTGCTGTTCTATGTAGACCCCAGCGAGCTTTCAACATCATGACGAGACAGATGCATTCTTATTAGGATCGGTGACGATGGTGTCTGTAACAAGGATGTCGAGCTCTGAACGTTGATCATGCGCGTCATGTTCGATGTCCTGTGCCCGCGGCACTGGGGGGCTGAGATGCATGTCAACGGAGGATACGAAAGAATGAACCCGTAATGGTGTGGAATCAATATTTTGATATTGCTGAGTGAGTACGACCCAAAGTGTATGTATGACGCTCTACAGTCTATGCAAGCATCCTCATCTTCATGGTCATTTCCTGCGTCATGAACTTCTACACTGGCTTATTTAAAATGAGAAAGGTCGAGTAAGAAGGCTAACTATATCTACAGCGCAGTGTAACTACAAGTCATACAATCAGTTCCACTTGGCCTGAGCATACAGGCCCAGTATATCGCTAGTCAATATCGGACTACACAATAAAACATCATCCATGGTGTAGTTCTTATTCTTTTGCAAACTGTTGAGGATAGAGATTATCTCCTTTCCAAGGTAGTTGAGGAAGACAACATCTACAGGCGTGTCGGCCGTCACGTTAGGGGGGCTCGAGCTAATGTAGTATGGAACCGTGTAGTAGGGCAAGGCCGTGTGCAGTGTATCGTCTGCATGACCAGCGTCGGAGCATGACTACGCAGGTGTTGTGAGCATAGCATAAGCACGGCATGGAACCCTTACATCTTTCGTGACATATCCGAATGTCCATTTGTCTGATGTTGCTTCTTGTCTATCCACTCCAGGATGGTCATCTTTCTCCTCCAACCAGGCACTGTCCCGAGTAGAATCGATTTTACGGCTCAACAATTCATCTTCGATTTCATCTCGTTTCCGCTTCATCGCCGTCGGGTTATCCAAAGCGGGAATCACCTGGTTTGCAATGCTAGATGGGACATCGGGGATGTACAAGAATGTGTCCTTGTACTGCATAATTGTTAGCTGATCGTTCTTGGTGAACGATCCCTTCATAAGGTCGAAGCGCAGAGCCCACGAATTGATGATAATTATGTTTGGAATGGAACCGCGAGTGTTGTTAATAGCAAGTGCGTATGGGACAGCCTAATAAGTGCGTCAACATCCGAACAATTCACTTTACTGGTACTTACATGGTCGACAAAGAGAGACAGAAGAGACCCATTGGAAGGATAAGGGTTCCTGGTGCATAATGGTTGAGCTGGTGGCTTGAGCGATAATAATACATAACATGGCACCCACTGGGACAGGGTATAGTCTTGCGGAGCTGTTCCGTACAGGGAGGACAAGTCATAACTGGCCGCAAGCTCTTTCAGGCCATGGGTGATAGATCGCCCGTGAACGGTGTCAAATGTATATTTTGAGGTATGGGTGTGGTACTAAATAAGAGTCACGGACAGGATTAGGCCAGTAGCAGGTAACTGAGAGCTTGGTACATTACCTCGTAGGTAACACGGTTCTGGTCAAGATATCGCCTTGTGAAAGTGATATTGTCGTGGTTGCCCTTGGCGGCATCGAGGTCCGCACCTTTTTTTCTCGCGTCAGGTGTCTGAAATACATTATTGCTACAACAACGCATTCATCCAGCCTAGAAGATCATGTCAGACAATACCCCTTACTCATCTTCGAAGTTCACGCACCGATTGTCTCCATGTAACGTCCGCTTTCGATAGCCATAGCACGACCATCGTACTTTTGACAGTCACGGATGTGGGTGTACCCTAAGTAGCGGTGAGAATTTTATTCGAAACAAACAAGATGTCGGTCTCCACCTCCAAATATTAGGATGGGGGTCAGAGGGTGTACAGCCCGCACAGCGTTTAAGACAGTAGGCCCTAGATGACCAAGTTGTTAGATCATTGTCTAATAAACTTTACAATTACCCTACAATTATCATTAGAAACTGGCATGTCTGCGGCCATGTCAATGCAATGTTTCCTTCAGCAACAATGGATTCAGCCTACCCGATCTAGATATGTGGAGTGTGCAAGACGATGATTAGTTACCATGATACACAGGAGATGAGGTTGCTCATCGTTTGTGATGATGAGCAGCGAATCTATTTTTTTGTGATCGTGGTCACGTGATATTTAAACTTAGTCGCAGAGATCAAGCTCAAGCTTAAGGTTCAATTGAACCGTTAACGTGTCCTTCACAAGTTCAAGTTGTCACGCTGACTCAACGTTGCAATTTGAACTTGTTCATTATACGATGAAACCGAAGTTCGAATTCAAGCTTCGTTCTGTCACGATTCTATTCAGCTATCTGTGATCACGATCGAAACCTTCAACAATTAACCTCCGACGAGTTGCGACGAGTTGCGACTAGTAAGTACTAAGTAGACGGACCATTATAGAATTTTCTCAGAGCTCTGGATTACCTTTAGGCTTTCACTAATCTATGGATTCATTGGAAGGGGAGCGAGATTGACGTTCAAATGGCAGTGGGTCTGTTTTTCAGTGATTTTCTTACGCGTCTATCTAGACTCATATGCTGTCCAGTGTACAACAATCACTGCGGTCGTACAGCAACCCAGATCTGACGAGCACTTGCACGCCGCCACCACTACCACCACGCCTGAAACAGATTGAAATGTTTTGCTAGTCGATCTCAAGTGACAAGCAACTCTTACACTCCTGATTATTTCGCTACCCAGTTGGTTACAGCGGAAACCAAATTTTCTTTGAATCTTTTCCCAATCCACCCTGCCCCAATTCAATTTGAGTTCGAGGCTTCATAGGTCGTTTATCGATATCACCATTCTTCCTATGACTTCTAATCGCGGTGCCGAACCCAACAGTACTTCCTCAGTTATTTCGTCCTGTCAACCTTTCAAGTTAGTGAGTCAGGGTCATCGGTAGTCCCATCCTCCTCTCTTCTCTCGATAACTGATTTTTTCATAATGCCTCAATCGTTCAAAGGACTTGGGAGAAGCTGTCCCAAGTGGCTGTTAAGGGTGCTGAATATGGCTCTCGCGAACGCCAGCCCCATCCCAAGTGTTTAGAAGGAACTCGGGTGGACCTTCTCAATTACATCCACGGATTACTAGACAAAAAAGAGGAGAGTCGACTCATTTGGCTGCATGGCACGGCAGGCGTCGGGAAGTCTGCAGTTGCGTTCACTGTAGCTGAAAGGATGAGAAATCTGAAAGTCACAGAGCAGACGAATATCGAGACGCGGCTGGCGGGCACCCAGCCAACATCACATGAACTTGCGCGGTTGGCAAGTCGAGCGGGGAGACGTTTCATCGTAGCGTCTACGATGATGAAATTTATCGATGATGGATATCATGATCCCCGCGATCGACTTCATCTCATGCTGGAGTTCACTAGTGAGTTGCTCCCAGGAACAGAAGTTTACAAATTGTACGACCGTATCCTCGCCACATGCACAAACCCTGCTTGCACTTGTCTGTTGTTGCCTCCCTTGCAAACCCTCTATCAATCTCACAAATCTCGGAGCTTCTTGGCCCTGGTGAGGGCAGGGATGTCGAAACAGCACTGATGCAGTTACGGTCGGTGATGGATATTCCTACCGAGAGCAATCTCCCAGTGAATATCTATCACTCCCCAGTCCGTGACTATGTTTCCGACCCATCAAATTGCAGCCTCACAGAGATACGACCCATCACTTCACCAAACTCACTACTCGCGTATTCCTCTCTCCGCTTGATGATGCAAGACATTCCGAGCACGGCCCTCCTAAATGCGCTCTCAAAATGGCCGCAGAACGAGAGCGGGCGACATTGGCTGCAGACTCGGAGTGGACAATAGTGGCTGCAGACCACGCACGGACGAGACTAGTTACAGACTCGGGGCGGACAATGTTGGCTACAGGCGCCACGTGGTCAAGCATGGCAGTCCACACCTTCCGCATCTATCTGGGTGACAATGGAAGAGTTCTCGAACACATTGGAAGCAGTTAGGAAATACACGATTGTCCTAGAATTGTCTTCGCTGCCGGCTTTTCAAGTGATTCAGAAATTCAAGACCTTGCCGGTTTTCTTGATGCTTCCAGTGTTTTTAGCGTTGAGACACCGGCATCATTCCAACTCAGCGTCATCGCGTGGTCGTGGTTTAGAGATAATCCGTGCTATGGAGGCATTTGTGCATTTAGCAAAAGGAGCGCAGGAGCGCAGTCGATCAGCGTCGGATGCTCTCCAGTACGCATGCCAGCACTGACCCGTCCATCTTTCGCGAGCTCCCAATCCATGGGATGCCACATGTTTAAAGCTTTCTGGAATTGCCATCTTGTCTCCTAGCTCGAAAGGCAGTGGTGTTTGAAGGGTCTGAGGTCCTGCCTCGTCGTTTGAACCGAAGGACACAAACTTACAAAGTCATGCTTACTTCCAATGATTTTCGACTCTCAGCAGCTGACCCGCCCCCGCATCTAGAAACATCTCATCTAAGTTCCAGAATCCTTTCAATCTTGAATCTTGAAGCTGTCCATGTCTATGCGCCATGTCAGTCCCGTGAATAAGGCCGTCTGCCTGCTGTTTTATGTAGACCCCAACAATTTTCTAATGTCATGACGAGATGGATGTACTCTAATCGGATGCCAGAAAATATAATCTAACAGTTGATTTGTGCAAATTGTGTTACTTGTGCAGATGATCCACTGCGATGACTACCGTATTCCAACTGTATCATGGTCTATCAATTATTCATCTCTTTCCTATGCCCATTGTCAATGCGCTATAGAATTGTCACCAGAAAATGTACACCCCAATAGAGAGGCGACAACGCAGACCGCCTTGCACTAGTAAAAGGTGCCTTCGCGGGTCGGCAGCGGGAACCGCGCGGGGTTTTCTTGGCTTTGTTCTGCGACGTATGCATCAAACCTGGAGATAGCACCGTCGGGAACCAATCTTCTCCTCTCCAGGTCACCCAGGACCGTGTGGCACCAGAACCGGCATCCAGAGCCAGTGCTGTCGTATAAGAAACGGTTGCGCCCGTTAGATTCCAGTAAATCCAAAAGAGATTTAACTGTGATATCAGTAGTAGCATCCTCAGGAACATCGGCAACGATTGTTTGAGATAACTCGTCAGGGGCTTCGGTAACAGCCAGGACACCGGTTCTACTGTCTTGGCCAGGCATCATGTCTAGTGTGACAATCCGAGAATCGACATCCGGGAGTGTACACTGCAAACAAATCCTCCAGTGGAGGACAGAATTCGGGTCTGCCTCATTGACAGGAGATCCTGACATGGTGTAACGCTGCACAACTGCCTGTTGTGTAGCATCTGACAGTCTGTACCACTTCGTGTTGTCTGTGCTGGACATCGGCTGATGAATATACAGTAAGGTGGAAATATCTTGCTTTTAGGATGTAAGTGAAAGCGGTTTACGAGCTAAATGAAGACACCCACCAATTACTGATAGTTTAACAAGAATCAAGTTGTGCGTGCTAGAATTTGAACACGTCAAGGATTCACAGACTTGAAGATTTGGTGCCTAAATTTACGTCCGTTTAGATTTGCATGGATCACGTTACAGTGAGGGAGTACCTAAGAATGTCGTTGGCTCCAAGGAAGGTTCGGGAAACAAACGACTCCGAGTCAGTCACGTCCTGCTCAGTGTGCTCAAGTCTCTGGGGCCAAAAACGCTTAAGCTTATATAAGTAGGACAGCATTGCTTGATCGCCTGTGGGAAATTTTAAACTGCCCATCGCAAGGTCCCACAGTGTCAGTAAATTAAGATAAGTCTGGCCAGTTGAACAATGAAGATAGACTAAACTGGCCCGAGGTCTGTCTATAGATAGCAGCAGCTTTTTGACCAGCCTGCCACCACATGGGTCCTTCAAGTATGAGCAAGAGTGTTATCGAATATGCCCAAGCAGCTCCATCATTTTCCCGTCCTCCCACTGGCCAGCCTTGCAGTACGTTGGAAGAGATAACCTTAACTCAACAGAATGTTGAAACGTTGACACCATTGATCGATAGCGCACACTGCTTTGATTTGGAGTCCCCTAACTATGTAAACTATGTAGGCTAAAACCTGTAATAATTGGGTTTCTGAGCCACCTCGTTCCTCGGCGGCCTAGAATTGAGTCTATGTTGAGTGGGTCTAGACTGACCACCCTTGCTGCGGTCCACCGTCCCCTAAGGTAGGACGCTGTTAACATGAGGAGGGAAGGGCTAGTAAAGCGGTTTGGCAGCGGCTTTGAGCCTGCGAAAGCTCTCGTCAGGGGGCTGCCGCTACCCCTACCGCTTGTACTCTTAGTTCTACTTAGAAAGTCTCTCCTTAAGCCTTTTTTCAATGGGAGTAAATAAATCCAGCGCGAAACGGTGATCCGTGCACAATCTATGACCCATCGATGGAGGAGTTTTACAGATTGGGATAATCCTTATCGTAGACAAACGAGTCTCGTTCGTCTAGGCCCGATGCCCCGAGACGACAAGAAAAACGACCAGACTAGTACGAGCCTTTCGACTCATCTTCGGGATTTCATGATCGAGTCCATATAGAATAGCGTGCGCATAGATAAAAATTTATTTGTTATGTACAATGTCGCTGGCTGATGCACCGCGGCCAGTGCGATAATAATAGCTGCTATTGGTTATACTATCGTATCCTTCAGAATGTACAATGCCTCCGCCTTGCACTAGTAGAAACTGCCTCTGGGGGTTGGCAGTGGGAAGCGCGTAGGGTTCCCTTTGTTTTTATTTGTAACATACAAATCAAACCTATTCGCAGCACCACTGGCAACAAATCCCCCTCTCTCCAGGTCACCCAGGACCGTATGACACCAGAAGCGACATCCGGCGCCATCGCCATTAAATTGATAGCGGTCGCGGCCACGAGATTCCAGTAAATCCAAAAGTGATTGGACTGTTGTGTTATTCGTGGCATTCTCACGAACTTCAGCAACGCTGTTTTGAGATAGCTCATAGCGTTGTTCGGTAACATACAGAACACCTTTGCTACCGTCCGAACCGAGAGTCATATCCAGTGTGATGCTCTGAATACCTGTTTGGTCGGGAGGTGTACACTTCACAAAGATCCTCCAGTGAAGAACAGAATTCCTATCATTCGCGTAGACAGGAGATCCTGAGATGATGTAACAATCGACCTTTGCCTTGTGTATATTATTCGACGAGAGTCTGTAGTATTTGGTAGACATCAGCTAGGAAAAATAAAGTCAGGTTAGAATATCTTGCTTGCAGCAATTGAGGTGACTTAATGACCACACTCACCAATGAATGTTGGTTATGCTTGTGGCTAGAAGCGAGTTGAGAACTACAGACTTCAAGCTTTGATACCTTAATTTCACCTCTGTTTAGAAGAGTATAAATCACGTTCTAGAATGACGAACTTACTAGGTGAAGGAGGGCCTATACAGTTGAATGATTTCGGACTGCGTTGCCCTTCATATAGAGCTAGAGTGATACAAAAATAAGACATGGGAATAGTACCCGGATAGCATCCAGACAATTGCGTGGGTAAGTGGCTACCAAAGGACTGGTGAGAACGTTTCATGCATGTCCTTTACAGCTACCTTCGAATCGATAGACCAGAATCCATTTTTGTGCACCCACCGCTTTTGTTTACTTGTGGAGCTAGACAAACAAAAGGGTCCCGCCTGTTACGATACTTCGTCGGGCGAGTGATACCCCAGAATGGCACTGGATTGCGCAACTTTCTCATTTGGCACTGTCTTCAAGCTCAGACACCATTCTCACCATGGTTGGAAACCCCCGTCACATTCCAGCAGCCATAAAGCAACATTGGGTCACTATGTCTGCCCAAATGTCATCAAAGGCCATAGTCACTAACACAAGCCACCGAACTATCAACCGAGTTCTTCGGCTCTCTCGTCTCACAGGCTCTGTTGTCAGAAGGCCCTTGGAAAGCGGTCGTCCTCGTCTGCTCAGTGCAGTAGATGTATCACTAAGTAAGATAGGCCAGTAGTATTCAATTGCCCTGACCTGCTCAGTATCTGTTGTCGTGTATCGGGCGCACTGCGGACATCTTCGTGTCGAAAGGGATTGGGGAACAGTATCAGTCGGATCATCCTGAGATCATCAAAGTCAAACATTCGAGAAGACGAGAAAGCCGTCGCGCTAATGACCAGGTTGCTAGCCCTTAGCGGATCATGTTGAAACCTGCGAGTACTAATGCTGAGCTCATGCTGGCATAATCAGTAAAAGAGACGGTGTTGAACATACCATGATGAGTTGGTGATAAGTAGTCATAGCGGCAGTGAGCTCAGAGGACGCAGCGTCAAACGAGCAGCATACCGTATCATAGAAGTTGCGCAGTCCAGTGCCATTCTGGGGTATCGCTCGCCCGATGAAGTATCGTAACAGGCGGGACCCTTTTGTTTGTCTAGCAAACAAAAACGGTGAATGAACAAAAATGGATTCTGGTCTGGGGTGTGGGTATTTACATAAGTTAGGCCTTCGTCGCTGAAGGCATTGCCCTCGTGGGAAATTTACCAACTCTCCATCTGAGCTTTTGTCCCCTCATGTCACAGCCCTCCGAGTTCGAATCCCTTCCTGATCTCTCGCAACTGCCCAAGTTTGAACCTTCACCCGGCTTTTATCAGAACCCAAACGTGACCCGTTTCCAACCAGTTGATGTGGCTTCATCAGCCGTGAAGCCTGTGGTTTTATTTCCACATTTCAACCCCCCGCTTCGTCCTCCTTCACGTCAATTTTCCTACCGCAGATGGTTCGCTTGGGTCCTTTGTACCAGTGAAAATTCTTTACCGTCACCTTTCGACGTTGATGGAGAAAAACCACAGGTATTTGTCTTTCATGGGGGCTACTTATCTTAGATTTGTCGTCTGAGTAGATCTTTAGTGCTATTCTTTACATGCAACCACCGTCGACATTGAATCCCCTCGGTTTTCCCCTGAGGAAATTTCTAGATTAGTACAATCAGCACCGTCAGATCCGTCTGAGATCATGGTGTACAAGGTTACCCCCGACACCATCGTCAAAGCGCACGTATCCGCTGATGAAGCTATTACGGAAGCGCTCAACCTGAGCATGATTAAGACTATGACCACTATTCCTGTTCCTGAGGTGCAAGAAGTGGTTGTCGGTACCGAAACTGGTGTGAACTACTTGGTCATGGAGTGCCTCGACGGTCGGACGCTAGACAGTTGTTGGAATAGTATTACACTCTTCTCCAAGCTTCGCATTGCTTGGACCCTGCGTAGTTACGTTGCTCAGCTTCGCTGTTTGCGGAGAACTATTCCAGGGACTCTAAATGGCACCTTGTGCACGGGACCACTCTTCACCGATTATGGCGCTGGCCCGTTCTTATCTTATGACGATTTGACGGCATGGTTTAACCACAAGCTCGACGTATCTCAGCGGATGAAGAAAACGCCTCTCGATGCTCCCCAGTTCGACAACTCGTGGCCGGTAGTCTTCACACACCAGGACTTGTGTCCCAGGAATATTTTGTTGGGGCGCGACGGCAAATTGTACTTGCTGGATTGGCATAGATCTGGGTTTTACCCTGCTTGGTTTGAGTACGCCGGCATGGTCTCCGACCAACTCTTCGAGTCACCATTATGGGATCTTCTGGTTCCTTGGATCTCACACACTATTTCTAGTGAGTTGTTTCCCGTCAGAGAGCCGTCGTAAAACTAAATTGGCCTTCCACCTTAGCTCGTACACGAAAGCGCATAGCAGAGTACATGAGAAATATCGGGTGGGCACTCACAATAGGCGTTCTCATGTAGCACTTGATATGGACACTATGAAGCCGGAAGGCTCAATATCACACCAATGCACTGTAGATAGTAGTTTCGGTGAAATTCACTAGATGAAATGCATCTGATAATAGTCTGAAACGCAGCATTACTAGTAAATACTACAGTATTGCTCGAACCAACGTGTGAAATTTTCACGAGACTCCTCTTATAAGCATGTTGACAAGTGTCGATCCGACTCGAACGGAGCATCCGTTGAAAAAAAGGGAAACATTCTTGACAAAGCCTATATGTGACGGTCCTCCAAACATCGCAAAAGCTCTTCCCAGACCTCCCCGATAATCCTCTCAAAGCTCTCCGCCGACCCTCTCAATCCTCCCTCACAACTCTCTTGAACCTCTCCAACGACCCTCCCAAGCCTCGCAGGCACTACTCTCAGACCTCCTTAGAGGAGTGGTTTACAAAGGAGAGGGTCACGTACCTCGAGAGGGAACTTTGGTAAAATCTCGAGGAAATGGCTGGGAGGAGCTCTGAGTAAGGAGTCGGGACGTCTTCGATATATACCAGGAAACCCAGTCTGAAAGACCGTGGGAAGCACTTTTTAGTGCTGCCAAGGGGTGACCACTCTTCGCCGATTATGGCGCCGGCCCACGATGATTTGACGACATGGTTTAATCACAAGCTCGACGTATCTCGGGGGGGTGAAGACAACGGCTCTCGATGCTTCCCGGTTCGACAACTCGTGACCGGTGGTCTTCACACACCAGGACTTGTGTCCCAGGAACATTTTGTTGGGGCGCGACCACAAATTGTATGTGCTGGATTGGCATAGATATGGGTTTTACCCTGCTTGATTTGAGTACGCCAGCATCGTCTCTGACCAACTCTTCGAGTCACCATTATGAGATCTTCTGGTTCCTTAGATCTCGTACACTATTTCTAGTGAGTTGTTTCCCGTCATCTCGAGCCATCGCCGGTAAAACTAAACTGGACTTCTACCTTAGTTTGTGCACGAAAGCGCATAGCTGAGTACATGAGAAACATTGGGTGGGCACTCACAATGGGCATTCTCATGTAGTACCTGAAATTGGCACTACGAAGCCGGGTCAGTCCATTTTCGCTGGTCAGAACGGATTCTCAACGTGATTCTGGTCGGACTCGTATTACTTTTTTTAATTGGAATATCAAGTACTGCCACGAATGAACATTAGTAGAACGGCCCGATACTGTCCTTTCTTCAGTACTTCTGGTTAAAGGTCGAGGATCGGTGACGAGGGTGTCTGTAACAAGGATGTCGAGCTCTGAACGCGATCATGCGCGTCGTGTTCGTTGCCCTGTGCCGGCACTGGGAGGGCGAGATGCATGTCAATGAAGGATACGAAAAAATGTATCTGTAGTGACGAGGAATCAATATTTTGATATTGCTGAGTGAGTACTATTCAAAGCGTACGTGTGCCTATGATTTCGGGATCAATTAAAGAGCGCTCTACAGTCTATGCAAGCACCCTCATCTTCATGGTCATTTCCTGCGTCGTGAACTTCTACACTAGCTTATTTAAAATGAGAAAGGTCGAGTAAGAAGGCTAACTATATCTACAGCGCAGTGTAACTATAGGTCATACAATCAGTTCCACTTGGCCTGAGCATACAGGCCCAGTATATCGCTAGTCAATATCGGACTATACAATAAAACATCATCCATGGTGTAGTTCTTATTCTTTTGCAAACTGTTGAGGATAGAGATTATCTCCTTTCCAAGGTAGTTGAGGAAGACAACATCTACAGGCGTGTCGGCCGTCACGTTAGGGGGGCTCGAGCTAATGTAGTATGGAACCGTATAGTAGGGCAAGGCCGTGTGCAGTGTGTCGTCTGCATGACCAGCGTCGGAGCATGACTACGCAGGTGTTGTGAGCATAGCATAAGCACGGCATGGAACCCTTACATCTTTCGTGACATATCCGAATGTCCATTTGTCTGATGTTGCTTCTTGTCTATCCACTCCAGGA
>MU177949.1:192582-212949 GCA_016695465.1 Suillus americanus | reverse complement strand
ATTCGAAACAAACAAGATGTCGGTCTCCACCTCCAAATATTAGGATGGGGGTCAGAGGGTGTACAGCCCGCACAGCGTTGAAGACAGTAGGCCCTAGATGACCAAGTTGTTAGATCATCGTCTAATAAACTTTACAATTACCCTACAATTATCATTAGAAACTGGCATATGTCTGCGGCCATGTCAATGCAATGTTTCCTTCAGCAACAATGGATTCAGCCTACCCGATCAGTACGAACGCGTCAGGCTCTTCCGCAATGGCCTCAACGAACTGCAAACAGAGATCAGAAGACCAGATTGCTCAGATGCCTAGAATGACGTACCCACTGCTCCTTGACCATGTCTTGAACAGTTTGCACAGTCGTGTTCACGACGTTCTGGGTGAAATCGAATATGACTCCAAGAGAAGTGATACGACGACCCCTGCCGTATCAAATGAATGACAACCAGTCCTGAAATCTACAAGTCCGCTTACTTCCTTGTGGTGAACTTGGAGTAACGGTCTGCAGGAAAAACATTGGCAACGGCAAAGACATTTCGAATTTATACTCACTGCCCACTGGAACACTTTCAGACTTGCCGTCGGAGCCGAAAATAGTGATGTTGACGTTAGATGTCAAGTATCGCCCAGCGAGATGGGGAACAAAGTTTGTGTACCTGCAGAGCATTCATGGCATTTTGGCAAGATGTTCAGAGTGTATTCATCCATAGAGCGAGTTTTGAACAACGGTGACCACAGGTGGTGTCAGTGTTATATGCATGTCAGTCGAACGGCAGTTGATAAAGCCACACCATTTATTGCGGAAGGTGTCGATAGGTCGGCAAAGGCGAGGCGGAAATAGTAGGGAGCACCACACCATCAGATCAAAACAAACGTGACAAAGGAAACATCAGCAAATGTTGTGTCAGTTAAATGAAGATTCGTTCAGAATGCTAATAACGCACATATCATACGTATCCGCATAGACATACAATTCGTGGCTATGAAAGGGAGATTAAGGAAGCGAATTAGGAAAGGACTACAAACTCAACACCCACTTTCCGATGGTCATGAGATCGTAGGGGAGGCGCTGAAGGAACTGGTTTGACTATGAACAGCATGTGACATGTCAGTATTGGTTATACATCACCCAAGTACAGAACAGACATCGTGTGCGTCGACACCACCGTGATAGCCATCAGAAAGGCCGGTTCCTAGAAGACCCGAGTTGGATCGTCTCCCAGATAGTGAGTGATTACACATACCATCATGTAAATCACCTGAGTCTATCAAAAGAAGATCGACATCCTTTTCCTGCAATAGAAATTATACCAATGAATGCACGAGTTCAGACTGATGGACGAACGATGGCGATTTGCTTCATGTGAGTTACAAAGCTGGAAAAGTCTCCGAGATCCCCACTACAATTCGCACGAGGTCACAACGGTTGAGTGACAGTGGCTCAATGTAGTTCCGCTGTGAACACTAACCTGTAGTATGGTTCCGCCCAGGACAACTTCTGGTGCCCGAGTAGCCAACCATGCGTATCGGTGGTGTGGATTACGTTCAAGTCTCCCCAGATAAGAGGACGATGTGGAGGTCTGAGTGGAACCCGCGGGTACTCATGCGTTTCCATATATTCCTGAGCATGGCCGTCGCGAGAGTGAAAGTGGTCGCCCGCGCAAGCAGCGCCACAGAGTGCAAGACCCAGGAGAGTAGCAGCAGCCAAAATCATACTGGAGGTTCCCTGAAATTGAAGCTGAGCCGATCACAAAGCTTTGCTAACTTTACTTGCCTTTATACTCGGGAGTCGGAGGTGATCTCGGATATGAATGATATCCAGACATTATCTTTCTTGACAGCTCGACACCAAACCAAACCGGCTAGCTGCGGGTGTATCGTGGATATCAAATGGATAATTATAATATGCCCGGGTATGTCATATGCTATGATGGTATTCAGCGTTTAAAAAAGTAGCCTCACAACCAATAATAGGCTTTACAGGAAAACCCGCACGGAAGAAAGGCAATTTGCGGAGAAACTCCTTGCATTGGACCTGGACCCCAAAAATGTAGCATTGGAATGAATCTGTTACTCGTTAGAAATTTCGGTTCCCTGGAATTCCATCACTTCAAGGTACGAGCAACCATTAATCACCGTTCAGAGAACTTCAGACTGCGTGCACAGTCATTCATTAATCACCCCACAAGACCGTTCACGCTTTACAATGCGCGATACGCATTCGAAGCACCTTCGTTACAACATACCTTCCATATTGGTGACATTTCGAAAAGCCCGTCCCAGCCCCAGATACTCGCACCAGTTTTACCGGAAAGGTCACCTAGGAGGCTTGTTTCATATGCCGAGAGTGAATAGACTCTCAGCATATGAAACAAGCCTCCTACATTGTCCGAGGGTTGAACGGGTGGACACGCGTCACGCGGTGTCCACAATGACGCAGTGATCCTTGAGTAGTAGTAGACTGGCAGTACCTTGAGCAGATACTTATTGATCAGTTATGTGCCAAATTGTATCTGTACTGAGCTCCAACTCACTAGTGCGACGCCGATCGACAAGTTGAATAAACAGTTGTAGGTTTCCTGAGGTAGTACCGACCAAACCACGGAGTTGTCGACAATCAGGCCAGACCGAGACGCATGGATGAACTTTGAGTGGAGGTCAGGGCCTGATGGCAACGGCGTGCTTGTGATTCGAGTGGTGTGAACAGTGGGCGCTTGGATAAGTTAGATTTTGGACTATACGAAGGGAGATAATTTTTTATCGAACGAGAGCGAACTGATTATTGGATAGTCAGATCTTAGAGTGAGCAGCGGCGGGCGCGGTGTTGGGAGGTGAGACACATCAGCGAAAGAATATTAACTGTTGGGACGGCATGAGATGGGTTCCTGGGGGTCCTGCTCTTCTGCCAGTGGGAACCGCGGACGAGTATAACAAGGGATCAGCTGGTCACCCTATTTTCATAGTGCTACATGTCGACATATGAGCTATTTCAAATAACGCAATTCTTGGAACCGAAATTTTTTGAGGGGACTTGTGACACACTAACCCCGGTTATCAGTTCGAGACCTTACTCGGTTCTTTCGAGTTTCTCCAATCCCTGCAGAGACAAAGTCCGAACACCGTCATGTCATTCAGGGTCTGCTCGAATTGTTCGCTTCAGCTTAATCCTGCGATTATTATAAAGCGGTATATAACGGCCTCAAGATATTCTTGCCCCCCGCATGGACTCTGAAGATAATATGGGCTTGATCTGGTCTCTAAAATAATATAGACAACATGGTGCAGTCGAGCTGCAACGAAACAAAAAATGCAGCTAGTGCAAGGCTGAGTGCAGACGCTTCACCTGAGCTAACTAAAATGCATATGCACACGAGCATCTTTAAAAGTCACATTTGCTGATTGGCATTCTGTGCGGTCCCAAAGGTTGCCGGATCGAACGTGTTGATGCAAGAGATTTCTTTAGCCCCTCCATATCCATTTCAATAGAAAATTCTGGTGCGCAAGCCGAACAAGTCAACATGGACCTCACACGTGCTATGTCCAGTCATCAGCCTGCTCTTGGATTACTCGGACATCCGGTTCTTTGTCTTTCTCTTGATAGCGAATGGCATCACTGCTTAGTGGAATAATACATTGCCTTACTCGGGCCCGCAGCGCCTCAATGAACTTCTATGAATATTCCTCGTGTGCTGGCACAGACTCCTTGCTCGGTTCTCGTCTTCCATGGTCCAGAGGCCAGGATTCCCTCGATCAATGCCATCAACTCCATCCAGGCTGTCGAAACGAAGAGGGATAATGCCAGTCAGAAAAAAAAACGCTGTGATTCAGGACCGTGAGCATCATAGTTGATAGGATAATCACGAACTCTACGATGACCATCGCGAATCACTCAGACTGCCACCAAGGATCCTGAAGTAACTCCATCGCAGTTGCTCGGTCGTCCGGATTCAAGCGCAAACACCTCTGCATGATCTTGGCTGTCGCGAGGACGTCTTCATCCTTAATCACCTTGTAGTTTCTGGTAGACGAGGCGAATGGGTTGTCAGAGATGGGTACATTGGCCTTGAAGTTGCCTGGGTTCCTACTGCGTGAGAAACACACGGTTTCAAGAAACCAGAGAATACCTACAGAATGGGTTGTCGATGTTTTTATCGAGGTTGAAATAGTTAGTCCCAAGCCTACTCGACTCGACTTACACCCGTGTCATGTTCTCGCGCGTGAAGCAGAGCATCTGCCACAGGTGTCCCGTAGGTTTGTCGAGGTTGTGTTCGGGGAAGGTCTTGTATACGAACAAATCGCGACCAGTGAGTTCAAATATCTGCAGTTTGGGTTCATCAGGCTGACAAAATTCAAACCCTAGAAAATGACTCGCATACTATGCATCCAAAGGCCCAGATGTCTACTTTCTCATTCCACGGGCCTTTAAGAATGGTTTCCGGCGCACGGAGAGCATAAGCGGAGATCTCGTCAGTTGTGTGAACATTTGCAGGTTGCGCTATTGGATGCCACATGTCAATCATGCCATATGCCCTGAAAAAACAGATCGTCGGTCACCGCTCCCGAAATCTGCAACAATGTAGTTGCGCATCATGGCCTCAGCGAGCGAGGGCAGAGGGAGGGGCTGAGAGACGGCAGCCTGGACAACGCAATCCAGGCTCTCCTCTGGGGGATGGCGTCGAGCTGGGTCCGCTTCGATGAGGGCTGCGATATCAGCCTGTGTGAGTGAGCCCATATCAAACATGATGTTGTTGTCCTGCTTGAGATCCGTATGTACTATATGTAGTGCGTGCATATGCGCAAGACCGCGCAAGGTGTGCATCATGATGCGCTTGACTAATGGTAAAGGTAAGCCTTCATTCCGAGCAACCTCCTTCTGGAGAGATTTGACATCTCCACCCAAAACGTCTGTGACAAAGCATAGATGGTTCCCGTCTCGATCCTTTCCAGGTTGTTTGGAAGATGGAGGCAATGACTCGACTAGGCGGCGGAGATCCAAGAGTTGAACGTTCGAGGGCAGGTAGTTCCAACATTACGCCTCGTTCGAACAGACCCATTGAATATCCTTTCAAAGCTTTGATCGCGACGTATTTTTTGTCTCTACAGAAATCATCAAAATAATGCGCCTACGACCACTAGTCGGCACGTACATCTCGCCATAAGCCATCCAGATGCTGGAGTTCATGCCCCACCCAAGTTTGCGGATGATTTTGAAGCACTTCTCCGGATCTGTTGGACCGCCAAATTCGACGCGAAGATAGCCATGCTCTTGGTCTGCGGGAATTCCCAATGGCTCCTCCACAAATTTCAGTTTAACTGCTATGCCCTCTGTTAATATGAATGTGTTTGTGCAGGGAACGAGGTACTGTTTGGTGTAGCATCACAGCTTTGTTCGAGATTGTTGTTGAGGGATCGAATGGGTGCGGATCCTGCACGGGCACATCAAAATAACACGTCCTATACGTTGCTTGCAATACGATCCCTGCTAGTGGGAGGATTGCGAGTTGGTAAGATTTATAGATGCACACCTAGAGAGCAGAACAGTGGTATACGACACCTGTTTCACAGGACGTGTTGGACGACGTGCTTGCGTTGGCAGCAGGGGACGACCAATCTTCATAAGTAACTGCAAATATTGTACAGTTTGTACCAAGCTGATATATATAACTACCTGATGATAGACGAGTTCTGCTTTAGATGTCGATGACCTCAAGCCTGCTAGACTGCGATGTAAGATACTGAAGAGAACCTACCGCATCGCAGTCCCAATTTGCGTTGAGCAAATAAATCCTATCCTTATCGAGCCATATGCCCTCCAACTCCCGAACATCGAACTTCCTGTCCGATACAACCTCGACGTAAGGCAGAGATGTTGTAATTGTCAAGTTCTCCTCGGAGTCGGACGTTAAGACAGTCACTTGGATTGTAGATGGCTCTTTCACCACTCGCCCTAGACCTTGGCTATTCGACACAGCTAGTGGGCTGAAGTCCATCATATGTACTTCGTACTCCATGGGACACGTGTCTGGCGCGCCGACTGTGAATGCCTGCAAAACTCGATTTCCGCTAACGTGAACTTTGCATAGGTATGGGCACCGGAAAACACGAGCATTTGAAGGGCCCCAAATATTCCATGGTATGGGCGTTACTGCAGTAATTCTGTCAAGGTCGAAGAAAATCCTCGTAGAAATGATGAAGACTAGAGTAGTAGGATAGGATGAGGTAAAGCATAGTAGTCGATGTGTAGGATCTGAGGTGTGCATCGTTTTTCGAGCTTGCATCTGCAGCTGCGAGTTACTATGCTCAATATAATCCACAGGAAGGTGGCACTGTACGTCCGACAATGGAAGGGGCGACTGGAAACACGCTAGAAATTGTGGCATCTGGGATACATCCTCGATTGAATAAAGCTTCAGATAGTCGGTGACAACAAGTAACCTATTGTTGCCGAGGAAACAAAAATCGATTGAGTCATCAGATGGGTAGGGTATTGACTCGCTGAGGACGCTCTAAATGTTAAAGATCAACTGCCAAGTAATTCAACTATTTTAGACCAAAGCTCACGCTCGATATTGTCGAGTTTTGCCAGTTCCAAATCTGCAGGTGCCACACGGACTCAGGGGGGTGATCCCTTGTTCCATCCACCCACAAGGTGCGCTGCAAAGCGATATGCCTTCCACAACTTTTGAGCTTCGCATACATTGTTTCAATGCGGTCAACGTCGTCATCATACCCAGCCTGCCCCGATAGAAATAGTGTTCGTCCAGCAGCTTCGGGGTGAACACCGTCGCCATCCAGGACTCTAAGGTCAATAGAGATCCTTTCATTTAATTCGAGAGGATCATCCTCGTCAGGAACCGAATATACGACGGCGATCAGGTTTTGTGCTGGGTCCATCAACACATCCAGGATGGCTGAATTGAGCACCGAACACAACGTTCCTGGAGACCAGTAACGCTCAAATGTTCGTTGTGAGGGATTTGGTAGTATTGGAATGATCGTGGCCAGGTCTCCACCTTCATCCCACAAGCAGAGATGCCCATCAGCGATGAGCTTTTTCTTAGCGTACAAGTCTTCTGGTAAGCTGATTGTTTTGAAAGAGTGCATATCAAACTTGAACCATGCATGGGTCCTGTCCCTCAAGGCCTGTAGACGGGCGGAAGTAGGGGTGTGGTTGTCTGTGTTGGGGACAACGAGCAACCGTTGGCCACTGAGTTCGATGATGTACTGAAGCTCGGAGGAGGACTTGTACGTCTGGCGAAGAGCCTTACATACCTGCAAGAGCATTATCAGTATAGAAGTTCATGTAGGTCAACACGATCATAAATTGATATTCAGTGACTCACAGATGTACAACGAAGAATATCTCGGCAAGGAAGGAAGGTCAGAATGTAAAAATGGAGTTCTTCAGCAAGAGACGAAAACCCTGCTTTGGGTTTCATTTCGTGGTCAACCCTCTTCACAAGGTCACGGTGAGTTAAGTAGCAAAGTAAGACTCGACAGTGCCTACGTGCACGTGGCGGCTCGCAAACTTTAGTACATAAATAAATGAAATCAGCGTACCAGCGCTCGCGCCGCGGCTGATGACCGCCGCCCTTGCTTGTTACAGGCTATGGTGATTCGAAACTAGTCACTGACAGATGAAGGAAGATAGACATGGCTCTGCGCTTCGGCGACTCACAGTGAGGAAGCTTCTTCAAGTTCGTGCCAGTGCAACCTATTACGCCCTCCCAAGCTTAAGCACTTGAGTACTTGAGCTTGACTGACTACTAGGGTATCTATTTTGACGCGGTGAGTCAAAAGTGTTTAACACAACTTGCGTGTTCACTGTTGTCCTCAGGCTAATAGGCTACTAGAGTGAACAAAATCTCCCACGTATTATTCGTTCTGTCTTGCTATCATGATGCATGGGCGGCAAGGCCACGAGTCAATTGATGAGTCAACAAGTCCTCACCGCAGCCTCATGTCACTGCTTCTACCACCATTCAGCGAACTTCCATACCTTTGAAATTTATAAATCTCAAGCAGCTTTACAGTCTTCATCACGGGGTGTTTCGTTTCACAGCACATCGCCGCCAAACAGACTCACTACCCATTGCACTGCCCTAAAATTGTGTTACAAGTCAGCCTTTCCACGACCTATCTGATTCCCGAGTTGCCACGTCCCGTCTCACAGCCATTTCTCGATGAGTTACGATCAATGTCAGGCTCTTCATCCTTCAATGTTCCGTCTCTCACTCGCTGACTTCTTTCACAGTCAATGGTGATCCTCGTTCACATGAAGGAACTTGGGACAGGCTGTCCCAGGTCGCTGTTAAGAGTGCTGAGTATGACTCCCGCGAACGCCAGCCTCATCCGAAGTGTTTGGAAGGAACACGGGTGGACCTTCTAAATTACATCCACGGATTATTAGACAGTAAAGAGAATAATCGACTCATTTGGTTGCATGGGACGGCGGGTGTCGGGAAGTCTGCAGTCGCGTTCACTGTAGCTGAAAGGATGAGAAGTTTGAAAGTGATAGAGCAGACGAATATCGAGACGCGGCTTGCGGGCACGTTCTTTTTCTCGCGCAAGCACACCAACCGCTCCATGACTGGATATTTTTTTACCACGCTCGCATACCAGCTTGCCTGCAATTTCCCCAGCGTTCGGGAGGATTTGAACAGAACCATCCGTCAGAATCCTGCTCTTCTGGACCCTAATAAATCTCTTCGCGACCAGATGGAGGGACTCTTTTTGAAACCTCTGCGGAGGCTTCAAATCAGACTGCGCGGGTGTCCGCCTTTCGCGTTTGTTGTTGATGCTCTTGACGAATGCATGTCCGACACCGAGGTTGCTGATCTGATCTCCCTCCTAGGCCGAGCTCTTCGGGAGCCAGATCTTCCTGTGATCCACATCCTCCTCACGAGTCGCTCGAAAGATCATATCCACGACGCCATGCAGGAAGGAGGTGTGCACCCCCTGGTGTGGGAAATACCAGTCAAAATCACTGGAGAGGGTGTTGCTGCGATTATCTCGCTAGATGGTGTAGACGTTGACAATGACATCTATATCGTCCTCGAACATTCCTTCAGAAAGCTGGGAGCTCGATGTTCATCTTTCCCGCAGCCAACGATGGATCAACTTGCTCGTCTGGCAAGTCGAGCAGGCCGACGTTTCATTGTGGCATCTACGATGATGAAGTTTATAGATGACGGATACCATGATCCTCGCGATCGATTTCAGCTGCTGCTCGAGTTCACGAGCGAGCTGCTACCAGGAACAGAGGTGTACAAATTATACGACCGTATCCTCGCCACTTGCACCGACCCCGCGCGGGCTTACCTACACTTGTCCGTTGTTGCCGCTCTTGCGGATCCTCTACCGATTCGACAGATATCGGAACTTCTAGGTCCAGGTGAGGGCAGGGATGTTGAGACAGCACTGGTACAACTACGATCTGTGATAGATATCCCTACCGACGACAGCCCAATTAATATCCATCACTCGTCCGTTCGTGACTACGTTTCCGACCCTTCAAACTGCAACCTCCCTGAGGTACAATATCTCAGACACCCCCACTCCCTACTTGCTCAATCCTCTTTCCGCTTGATGATGCAAGCCCTTCCAGCAAACACAGCCCTGTTGGACGCTCTGTCAGAATTGAAGAGGCGGAGTCGAGCTATGCCACCCCACGACTCACAGAGTTTAAGGCGCTCATTATCCTTCATCACACAGCCGGAGCCACTGCAAGCTCTTATAGGCCTGTTATGGCTTCGAGGAGTTCATAGTCCATATTTTCAATGCTGGCTGGAGACTCCGGATGGGCATTTTTGGCTGCAGAACGAAAGGGGGAGAGACTGGTTATGGACGCAAGAGGGGAAGGACTGGTTGCGGACGCAGGGAGGGAAGGACTGGCTTCAGACATGGAGGGGGAAATACTGGTTGCAGACAGCGGGCGGACAAGATTGGCTGCAGACGATGGGCGGGTCAAACTGGCTGCAGACCCAAGGCGGAGGAGATTGGCTGCGGACCTTGAGCGGCTTCGACTGGCTGCAGGATCTCATCGTTAAGCGGACGGAGCTTCGCCGGCTGCAGGACGAGGAGGATTACAAGGGGGGTCACCTCCCACCGACCATAGACATAGATTTGGATGAGGATGACTGGGACAATGAAGATCATTTCGACGAGAATTACCAGGACATTGAGTCTCACTTCAACGAGGATTGCTGGGGCGATGATGATCACTTCGACGATGGTCGTTGGGGCAATGGGGATTGCTGGGACGATGAGAATTACTGGGACGACGAGGATCATTGGAACAACAACAATCGTCGTGACGAGGATATCTGGGACAACGAGAATTATTTCGACGAGGGTCGATGGAACGACAGTGATTATTTTGACGACAATCGTTTCAATGACGATCGCTGGGATAACGAAGATTGCTTTGACGAGGATCCCGGGGACGACAACCATCATTTTAACGAGGATACCTCCCATGACTTGCTGCACGATTTTGAGTATCGTTGGCCGGATGATGAAGAGGATCCTTGGCTGCAGACACCGATTGGACGACAATGGCTGGCCCAGGTCGGTCAAAAGTGGTTAGAGACCCGGGTCGGTAGAAAGTGGCTGCAGATTCTGGCCGGGCAACAGTGGTTGCAAATTCGGAACGGGCGAGAGTGGCTGCAAAGTCGAGGTGGGAGAGTGTGGCTGAAAAGTCAAGGTGGGCGAGAGTGGCTACAGACTGAGGGCGGTCAGGACTGGCTGCTGATCGAGGATGGGCACGACTGGCTGCAGAGCCAGAATGGACGAGAGTGGCTGCAGACTCAGGCTGCGCGGGACTGGCTGCGGACAGAGAACAAGCGAGAATGGCTACAGACAGAGAGCGGGCGAGAGTGGCTGCAAACCAAGGGAGGGCGAGAATGGCTGCAGACGCCCCATGGTCAAGCATGGCGGTCGACTCCCGCAGAAAATTTCTCGGGTACATTGGAAACAATCAATGAGCACACCGCTGTCTCAGAATTTCATTCACTGCCTGCTTTTCAAGTCATCCAGCAGTTCAAGAGCTTGCCAGATGTCTTGATATTTCCGGTGTTCCTAGCGTTAAGTCATCAAGACCGTTCCATCTCCGCATCACCGCAAGGTCGTTGTCCACCAGACATGGAAATCATCCATGCCATGACAGCCTTTGTCGACTTCGCAAAAGATGCACTGCATCGAAGTCGATCAGCTTCCAATGTTCTCAAGTATGCTTGCAACAACTGGGTCGTCCATCTCTCGCGAGCTCAGACTCCGTGGGATGATACGCTTAACCATTTGTTCAAAGCTTTCTGGACTCGTTGTCTCCTCCCCTGGCTCGAACTGCAGTGGTGTTCGAAAGGCCTGCGGTCCTGCCTCTTTGTTTTGTCTGAAGGGCAGAAACTTGCAAAAGCGTGTGTACTTCCAATGATCCTCGTAACTCAGTACTTGACTCGCGCATAGAGGAACGTCTTCTACCAGTTCCTGGGTCACCAGCCTGGAGCAGTCGATTAATACGACATGACATGCCGCCTTCATATTTCGCATTGATACCGTGTTTGGAGCGCTGGACAATCTTGTTTTTATCTGGTCGCAGATTCCTTGCTCCTATGCTATTGGACGGGGTACATAAATTTATTCTTTTCATCGTCTAGTAATTCAAAGCAGTAGGTCGACCGTGCGAGCAAGCTCACTCGATTCCTGCACCTGACCAAGCCTGGCGCTCATCCTATGGTTGATCATGGAATCGCTTGGCTTCGCACTTTTTTCTCTGTAGAGATCGACTGCTGGTTAGAATCCACTTCTCATCGCCATTCAGTGCTCAGCTTCCACACAGTGTAACCAACGCCCGGTCCCATCTATACAATCTGATTTACTTATAACGTTGAAATGCTGCGTTCTAACTTCTTCCTCACTAGCCCCCTCTCAATAAAATCACTGTTTAACTCACAGCACAACCCACGAAGCTTGACTTCAATAACTCTACATATAAGTATGAAAAAATCACATGACTTTCCCCGTGCTGGACGCTGAGCCGGCTGTCCGCCTACCATATACTATATCTCCTTCCTAGTGCCCTCCCTAAACTACACAACATTCTACTCCACCACGCCTCTGCGCATCTCGTACACCGCCGTCTGAGGTAGTACCAGCAGTGCAAGTTACGGTGTCACAAGGCGGTAAGTGGGTGTTGTTTTTGGGTGTAAAGGTGATAGGAATGTTGCGGTGGGGAAGAAGTTGTATTTCGAACGGAGAATGAGGTATTGAGGGATAATTTGGCGGTATTCCAGCTGGAGTAGTGCCGGAGAATGGAGTTACGTTAACGATGCGATGTATCGAGTTTCCGCAAGCCCAGACACGTCTATGATTAAACTAGATTGTACATGGAACCCATTGCAAACTGAAACGCGTAAAGTAAGTTGCACAAAATCTCGAAGATTTTAGGTTCAGTCTAAACTTAGATAGCGTTTCGAGTCGGCTCCTTCCGAGTCGAGCAAGCAGTCCAACACGATCATCATCGGCTTTGTCCTTCAACTGAATTCCACCATCATCCATGGCCAGCGATCGCAATGATATACATAGACTACTGATCTGATCTAGTGGGATATATCTCTTGCTAAATGTTCTCTCTCTCGTATGTCCATTTCTTATTCTCTGCTTCGCTCTCATCAACAGTTCCATCGTCTGGAGGAACTTGGGAGAAGCTCAGGCTATATCGGAGTTAGTAGGTGATATCGAGGATTTACCGTTAATATATGTAGCAAAACGAACGGCCCTAGTGAGGTAATGCTGCGGGCAGACGAAACCTTTTCCAGGCACCTCCGTGACCTCCCGATCAACCTCTTTGTCATCGTGACGGAGTCTGCAGTTCCGACCAGCCTTCTGAGCCTGCAAAGACCTTAGACCGGCCAAATCTCGCGCATTTTGATCACGTTAAATGCCTGCAATGTGGCACTGCTTAAATCGAGGAACAACTGTCAAGTTCCATTTTTCACAATCCGACTACGAGACTATTACCGTTCTAATATTGTACCAGAAACTCGACATGATGCGTGTGTGCTACCATTTAACTATCCCATTAGCGGTAAATTCTCAATGGAATCGGGATTGGCGCAACCGGGCGTCATTACGATTTCCATAGCACCACATCCGTAATGACTACAAGATTTGTGTTGAATCTCAAGCATAGGTTGGTCGAAAGCAAAACTGAACACACCGAACCGGTTCTGGGAGGGGGTCGCTCCGTCCTGGGACTCTGCCAGTGAAAAATAATAACTGTAGTGAGTCTGTTCAACCAGTACGCTAAACGTTGCCAATAACAACGTAGTACTTACCGCGGCCTCGTGTCCTCCCGCACATGCACAATGTTACGTACCATACACAAGACACAGCATAGATACCCGCACGCCAACACGAGGGCGGTCAACCCTACGAGCGGCAGCTTGTTCTTCACTCTTTCCATCACCCATCAACAGGCTCGCCGCGCCAGAACAACGATTCATCACTTCTTATAGCCTCCCCCTCCCCCAGCCCCAGAAGGTCCATTTCACATTAGGCTATGATTATTCGTCATCGTACGTCTTCCATCGAAACTTTCATCGTCTACATGCGTGCTAACTATACTGTCCAACACAACTAGTACTTCCCGGATAATTCTCACAATTTCTGACACCATTAGACGATGAGTCATAGTCAGTGTCAGGATCTCTATCTTTTATCACCACGTCAATCGCTGACTTCATTCACAGTGCCCGGGGATACTCGATCATCTGAAGGCACGTGGGAGAGTCTGTCCCGAGTCGCCATTAAGGGTGCCGAGTATGATTCCCGCGAACGTCAGCCACATCCGAAGTGTTTGGATGGAACACGGGTAGACCTTCTAAGCTTCGTCTACAAATTATCAGACGACCGAAAGAAGAGTCGACTCATTTGGCTGTATGGCACGGCAGGGGTTGGAAAGTCCGCTGTTGCATTCACCGTGGCTGAAAGGATGAGAAGTATGAAAGTCACGGACCATACGACGATCGAGAAGCGGCTCGCGGGCACGTTCTTTTTCTCGCGCAAGTATACCGAACGCTGCACGACTGGTTATTTTTTTGCGACGCTCGCATACCAGCTTGGATGCAATTTTCCCAGCGTCCGGGAGGACCTGAACAGAGCCATCCGCAAGAATCCTGCTCTTCTAGATCCCAACAAATCTCTTCGTGATCAAATGGAGGGACTCTTTCTGAAGCCTCTGCAGAGGCTTCAATCCAGACTGCGCGAGTGTCCGCCTTTGATGTTCGTTGTTGATGCACTTGATGAATGCGTGTCCGAAACCGAGGTTGTTGATCTCATCTCACTACTCGGCGAGGCGCTTCGTGAACCAGATCTGCCTGTGGTCCACATTCTCCTTACGAGTCGCTTGGAAGAGCATATCCGTGAAGCTATTCAGGCGCGCGCCCGGGTGCGGGGGATACCGGTGAAAACCACTGGGGAGGGCATTGCTATAACAATCTCGTTAGATGGTGCAGATGTTGACCATGACATCAGTACCTTCCTGCAGCATTCCTTTGCAAGACTGCGAGGTCGGTGTTCGGATTTTCCGCAGCCAACGACAGATGAACTTGCACGGCTAGCAAGTCGAGCAGGGAGACGTTTCATCGTGGCGTCTACGATGATGAAGTTCATCGATGACGAATACTATGATCCTCGTGATAGACTTCAGCTCATGCTTGAGTTCACGAGCGAATTACTTCCAGGAACAGAGGTGTACAAATTATACGACCGTATCCTTGCCACATGCAGTAACCCAACGCGGGCGCACCTGCATTTGTCCATTGTTGCTGCCCTTGCTGACCCTCTCTCGATTTCTCAAATCCCAGAACTTCTTGGCCCTGGTGAAGGCAAGGATGTCGAGACAGTACTGGTGCAGCTACGGTCAATCATGGACATTCCTACGGACTGTAGTCTCCCGGTGAATATCTTTCACTCGTCCGTTCGCGACTACGTTCTCGACCCTTCGAACTGCAGCCTCCCTGAGGTACGACATATCAGATGCCCCCACTCCCTAGTCGCTCGTTCATGTCTCCACTTGATGATGCAAACCATCCCACGAAGCACAGCCTTATTGGAAGCGTTGTCGCGATTGAAGACGCATAGCCAGGCTATGAAACCCCACGACCCCCAGAACTTAAAACAAGAATTAGCCTTCATCGTCGAGCCACCGACGCCATTCACAGTTCTTATAGCCCTGCAGTGGCTTCGGGGAGGTCATAAGTCAGACTTACTATCCTGGCTGGAAAATCTTGACAGGTGCGCTTGGCTGGAGACCCAAGAAGGGAAAGATTGGCTGCAGAATCGGTGGAGGAAAGACTGGCTCCAGATACAGGGGAAAACATTCTGGCCAAAAGCCCACAGCGTCCGAGACTGGTTGCTGGCCCAGGGGAGGAAAGGCTCGCTGACTGAGGCCTGGCCATCTTGGCTGGGGACGCAGAGCGGGAGAGAATGGCTGCAGACCCAGCCAGGGAAAGATTGGCTGCAAACCCAGTGGGGGAAAGACTGGTTGACGACCCACTGGGGGCAAGATTGGTTGCAGACTCGGTTGGGGAAAGACTGGTTACAGACCCAGCGGGAGCAAGACTTGCAGCATACCCAGCACAGGCGGGACTCACTCCAGACCCTGAACGGAGAAGGCTGGCTGAAGACCGAGAGTGGACGAGAATGGCTTAGGGACGAGAGCGGGAGAGAGTGGCTGCAGACCCAGAGTGGCCAACACTGGCTACGAACTCAGGATGGGTCGAACTGGATGCACACCCAGAGTCAACAAGATTTGCTACCGACCCAGAGCAGACGACAGTGGCTGCAAACCCCTGGAGGGCGAGACTGGCTAAAGACCCAGCCCGGACAACACTGGCTGCAGACCCAAGGTGGGCGAGATTGGTTGAAGACCCAAAGCGGACGAGAATGGCTGCAGACCCAGAGCGGACAAAACTGGCTGCACACGCCCCATGGTCAAGCATGGCAGTCGACTGCTGCAGCGTCTGTTTGGGTGACAATGGAGGAATTCTCGAGGACTTTGGAAGCAGTCAGTGAGTACGTGATCACCCCAGAATTGCTCTTACTTTCAGCTTTCCAAGCAATCCAGCAGTTCAAGAGTTTGCCGGATTTCTTAATGTTCCCGGCATTCCTGACTTTAAGGCATCAGGACCCTTCTTCTGCCTTACCGCAATGCCGTTTCCTACCAGACATGGAGATATTCCATGCTATGATGACCTTTGAGGAATTTTCACACGAAGCACAGGAACGAAGTCGATCAGCTTCTGACGCTCTCAATTATGCGTGTCAAAATTGGGCGTTCCATCTCTCGCGAGCCCACAGTCCGTGGGACAACACGCTGAGTCACTTGTTTAAGTCTTTCTGGAGTCACCGTCTCCTCTGCTGGCTCGAAAGGCAGTGGTGTTTGAAGGGCCTGCGGTCTTGCCTTGCTATTTTATTTGAAGCGCAGAAATTTGCTTTACCTGAAGTACAGAATCTTGCGAAGGTGTGTTTTTCCAACATTTTTTGCGACTCAGAAACTGACCTGGCATGTGAGTCAGAAACATCATCAATAAGAAAGCGGTCGATGGTATCTATTTTCTTGCACGTTGCTCAAGTGCCTCCAGCACATATTCGCTCTAGCAGATTCTACCCTTCCAGTTTATTAGTTGGTAAAAGCGGTACTCTATTCCGTTTTAGAGGATTTCGACGGTGACAAGGAGCTACGGTTATTCGGGGAAGACCTTGACAGTACTTGCGTTAATAACTTATGCTTTATTGTAAATTAAAACGATTGCCGCTGCGCGGTTCATCTTGTTTATTATATCGCTTGTTTATCTGTACGCGTGAATGTTGGATATCTACCATTTGTGAGGAAGAATTAGGTTGCGTCCGCTGAAGCATTGATTCAGAGCACATCCCATGAAGAGTAGTGCGGATCTCGACCCGTCGGTGGTTGCCCGGTCACGATGGTGCGCTTCTACACAAATTGTAGGGCGCGCCTTCTGGGACTAGATTGGGTGACGTGGCTTGGCTTGCGTTGTTTTTATTGTTTCATCATATAGGCTAGATCCATACACGCGGTATTGAGAGCGATAAAGTACCAAGTGAACACTTTTATTCATACAATTAAAATTCAACTACTGTTCCGCGTGTGTGCATTGTTCATCAAGATCTTGTTCAATCCATCACGGCGCAGACAATTCTCAAACTTGAAGCTCTTCGCAATTTCATCCAGCTCTGCCTCGCTCTTTCCACGGAAATGTTCTGCCCATTCCTTGACAAGATACTCGGTTACTAGTATACTGCGGGACAAGCGACCAACACGATCGGAGAGTTTCCAGACTGGGAACGGATATAGGTTCTGGTTCTCCTGCGGTATCTCTTCTGTAAGATGATCGATAAGAGGTTGATATATGTGCTGGACTTGAGGGGTATCGGCACCCCAAGCGTCCACAGCAAGACGATGTTTCTTCGCCAGGAAGTCTTTCAGTAGGACCATGTACGAAGTTTCCTGTGAAACGTAAACCATGCCCTGGAATCCGATATCCTTGTACAACCAGATTGACCAGCTCAGACGATCCTGGTGTTGTGTCAGCCAGGAGCAAGAGGTAGTATGTACTACCGATGTACCTGATTGTAGATCGCCAACTGGTCTTTAAGAACCTTGTACCGTCTTTCATTGATAGCGTCTGTAGCAAGGCCATCATATTGCCTCCTGGCATAGACTGGGCCCCATTCACCGTTCCAGACACAAAGGCCGCGCTGGTCCATCCATTCCCTCTTCCTTTCGTAGCTTTTCTTCATTCTCTGTCGTTGTTCGTCGGAACTGATATAGTCCTCTGGACTAGCGGGGAATCCGTATACGCTGTAATCTGTAGTCTCTATAAGATGGAATCATGGAAACAGTGACTTAGAGTATACCATGGATCGAGTACGCGGTGTTCTGCCACTTCTTGTGCATATCGCCGAAATGTGAGAAGTCACTTGCAAATGTGTTTCCGTCGAAAAAAATGACATGCTCTGTGTCGACCGAGCGGATGGCGTCGTGGACTTGGTCGTAAAACTTGATTACAGCGGTATGCGTGGGGTCAGTGGGTTCGTTAAGCGGGTTATAGCCAGCAATCCACTTGTTGTTAGCATAGTGCTTAGCAATTTCTTTCCAGAGCCAGATTGTGCGGTCTTGGAAGTCTTTGTGTAACCAGAAATTTGCGATGTGCGTGCCAGCATCACAGTGCCAAGCGGTGTTTTGACCACCTGCAGCAGCGTGCAGATCGAGGATGGTGTAAATGCCTTGCTGGGCACAGAGGTCAATCACACGATCAAGGTGATTGAAACCCTCCTCTTTCAGGACACGGGGATTCAGATCATCTGATCGACTCCATAAGTCCGACGACTCGGAATTATGAAAACTCAGGGCACGTGCGTACCTTCGAAGTGTCTGTAGTTAAAGGGCAGTCGAATGCAGTTGAGTCCAAGACTCTTGAAGAACTTAGCGTCTTCCTCCTGGAAGAAGTACTCCAAGAACTTGGCTCGCCCATCAGGAGCAGGAACAATGCTGCAGACAATGATTAACCCACCTTGTCGAAAAAAAAACCTGATTTGATAGGTCCTACGACCTCAGCGAGAGCAGTACGGATCTGGAATTCGCAGCCTGGGTATCCAGAAATGAAGTTCTCCATGCTATCAAAGGGAGAAAGATCAAGAGACGTAAATGTGTTCGGAAAGCATAACAACCTACTTCATCCATCCTCCGAGACCTGCCCCCCTGAGGATGACCTCTTTTCCATCTCCATTGACGACCTTTGTTCCAGAAACTTTCAGATAAGAAGACATAGCAAAGGAGATGTGCAGCACTGCATGATCTTCCTTAAGTAGTATGACTTTAAGTAGTGGAGTCAATGTTGAACGTTGAGTTAGCGGTCCGCTAGAAGAGTCCACGAGATAGCAGTCCGACTATCCATGCTCCGAGATTTATCCATGTTCCATCAATAGCAGACTTGAGGCCCGAACCTCTTACAGCTTACAGGTGTAAGTGTGGCTAAGTGGACTCGTGACTGGAGAAGCAGCGGTTCCAGAATATTTCGGGATACTTATCTGACTCGCTGCGGCCGCCGGGCCCCGGCGCCTGCAGATACATAGATGTTCATTGTTACAACGTTGAGGACGCAGCATTAGTATGTACTAGCAGATATAATGATACATAGTGCTTACCAATGTGTCGGATTATGTAAGCCCTGTTGTTCTTATTGTCAGCCTCGGAAGACATAAACTGACAAAAACCTTTATTTCTTAGTACTCAGTGCCATCATGATAAATTTGAGGATAGAGACCCAGAGCGCCGAATGACACACCGGTACTACGCAAGTTGCCCAAGCCATCAATAACAAAAAATCAGCTTGGTTGGGAAAAACGGCCGTCAGACTCCGTCGGACCACTACTAACATGTACTAGTAGTACGTTCTTACGTTACACTGCTGCCTGGTACCTGGTTTTCGCGCAGCTTCGGAATGGTGGCCGGTGACAGGCTGACAGCGCACCGCACACTCAGTCTCCTTCAATGACTTTTGCTTGATTTCGCATCGCAATAGTACTTCCTTCAATCAATCAAGGGCCTTGATGCAGGCTCATCAATATTCACCGTCATGCCGATTTTGGCGATGCAAGCGCTGACTCAACGGTGGTATATCTAGCACGAACGCTAGGTCGTTATACACCCCCAACATCTCCCACTTGCTCACACCCATCCCTCGAATATGACTGTTGTCTCAAATGATCCCAGTTGGTGGCCAACAATCGATTCGAATGTGTTTTTAAGTTATTGGTTGGGTTCGTTGTATCAATTGGTGTGTCGATCTAACATTGACTTGTGGTTTTGCAGTTGCCGCCGGCGTCGTGGTGGTATACGATTGGGGTGAGCAGGACAGCGTTTGAAAACCGCTGATATTCTCATAATATTTCCAGTCCTAACACTCGGACAAGAGGTACGTCGGTGCTATTGCCGGAGGCCAACTTGCTAAGAATGGTGTCATAGATTGAACTGATCTGGGTGAGTGACAGAGTCTTATATCAGAAGAAAGGCGACAGAATACAGTAAATTTTTGGCAGAGGCAATGCTGGTCTCTCATGACTATGCTGTATCTCGTTGTTCGTACCTCATGTTATACTATAGTGTGGTTGGCAAGTTGTGCTGACTGCAAAATGTGATAGATACGCTATATTGGAATAACATATTCTGTGTACGTTTTCGAGGTCAACAAGTTGTACCGTACTAATAGCCCATCTCTCGCTATTAGTATCAGCGTTCTGCGTATGTCTCATATGCACTGTGTTCGACTCTTCTGACCGGC
>MU177949.1:163976-191912 GCA_016695465.1 Suillus americanus | reverse complement strand
ATGTGAATGTTATCTTTTTTCTGCTCAAGTTCCGCACGCCTAGCTTTGTTTTTGTCTCTTGCATTCAGCTTGGTCTTCTCTTTTCAGAGGTTTTGGTGCGCCGACCTGTCGCTCACATCTGCTCGTAACAAAACTCATCATTTTTGTAGAATTCGGATTCTATGGGAGCTCAGATACTCTATGGTGCTCTTCAAATTTTAGTCAATGTGCAGATGTTTGTGCTGGGACCACGACTCATCCTTAGCGTTCGAAAATATCACGCCAAAATCGTAGCCGACTCCGATGTAGAAACTAGCATAAATTTGATTGTCTTCCAGGAGCGTGTACATGTGCTGACTAGCAGTATTGTGTAGGGAGATGCTTGCCGTGTATTCTGGATGAGGATCGGTGGTGGTACTTATTTAAGTTACGCTATTTCAAAGTATATTCAAGACGAGATTTAATTAGATACCCATTTCTTGTTACATCACTGCCGGAAGTGAACTGCCTGCCCACACTTGCACCAATGAAATGTCCAGCAACCAAACCAGTCTTTGATGCCAAGAGAGCTGATTCTACGTATTTGCGGAGTCCTGCTGTCTGAGCACACAGATGATGAAGAAGTGACTGTGAAGCGTGAAGCCCACATGGCTGATAGCTCATTACTGGTCTCAGATGCGTTTTCATCCATCCGGGCCACGAAGAAAGAGGAATGAATCGCGCAGACTCGTGGTTCGGCTCTCCAGATGGACGGAGTCGGACACACTCGATGAAATGTCCTGAAGAGGACTTGGAATATGAGGACTTCCCACTCCTGGGGTACGTTAGGACCAACAATGAAAGGGAGAAGTTAGTGAAGCACAGAAATGCACCTCCGACTCGTGCCCAGAAAGAGAAGTTTGGTCCTGCGCATGGATTCATCGGTTTGCGAGTTGACTGTGCTTGAGTAGCTCTGTTTCGGAGGAGGGCTCATTGCACATCCAAAGACTACATGTAACATAGGTGACTTGTCGACTTGTATGAACAACTTCAAGTTAATGATTATCGCCACGTGCTTGTCACATGACATTCATGTCTTGACCGCGTTAGTTTAAAACTTAAAAGTCACCTAGTACGAAGTCTTTAATTGAGTAAGTTAGTAATCCTCCAATTTGCTTCCAATTACATTTTAATTTCAATCTCCCTGAAGGCAAAACTCCGACCAGTACTGCGGATGTGTGATCGGTATTCATCACCATGCCGATTTGAGCGATACATTTGTAGCGCTGAACAGCGGTGCATTTAGCACCAACGCTAGATCGTCACTGTTATACCCCCCCAACATCCCCCACTTGCTCACACCCATCCCTCGAATATGACTGTAATCTCAAACGATCCCAGTTGGTGGCCGATAATCAATTCGGATATTTTTTTCAGCTATTGGAGTGGTTCGTCGTATCAGTGTTGGTCGGATATCTAACATTGACTTCCGGTTTTGCAGTTGCCGCTGCCGTTGTGGTGGTATACGATTGGGGTGAGCAGAACAGTGTTCGAAAACTGCTGTCATTATCATGATATTTCCAGTCCTAACACTCGGACAAGAGGTACGTCGGTGCTATTGCTAGAGCAGCCGACTTGCTAAGAATGGTGTCATAGATTGAACTGATCTGGGTGAGTGACAGAGTCTCGTATCAAAAGAAAAGCGGCAACAGAATGCAATCAAATTTGGGTAGAAGCAACGCTGGTCTCTCATGACTATGCTGTACCTCATTGTTCGTACCCCATGTTATATTGTAGTGTGGTTGGCAAGTTGTGCTGACTGCAAAATGTGATAGATACGCTATATTGGAATAACATATTCTGTGTACGTTTTCGAAGTCAACAAGTTGTACCGTACTAATAGCCCATCTCTCGCTATTAGTATCAGCGTTCTGCGTATGTCTCATATGCACTGTGTTCGATTCTTCTGACCGGCGACGCACAGCATATATGACAATGGTCTCGCTGACAGATGCAGTGAGTATTCCGCAATTATCTCATTCCCATCCAATGGATACATTCACTTGCAGGGGTAAGTGAGATTCTGACCATTGAACTTGGCTCGACATAATGACTACACAGGTGTGAGTTGGAGTGTTTGATCCTAGTACGAGGTGATCGCTAATTGGGTATTTCAGGCATTATTTTGGGCTACTCAACAAATTGGACAAACGTGGTCATACCTGCCGTGATGAGCGGTGAGCTGCAATACCCCAGCGAAACCGACCCGACTGAAATACGATGCAAGTCATCATGATTTCTCGGTTGCATGCCATGTATCAGGGATCTAGGATGATGCTTATCTTCCTTGTTATTATCTTCTTGGTTGTATACATCGCCTGCGGAATAATCATGTCAATAGTACTCAAGCAGTCTGTAGGAGGTAAGCTTTACTTGTTGACTTGAAGAACACAACTCATTGGACGAACACCAGTGGAGCTGATTCTCTCTGGAATGTATATGTGCGAAGTTGATTATGAGGGGAATGTCCAGCTTTTGGTTTCAATGCTTTGGATGCTTAACACTGTTTGGGAGGTTCTCGCATTATGTCTTTCGGTCTGGGTTGCTGCGAAACACTTCTGTGACCTGCGACGACTCGGCCCATTGACACGATCGACCATCGGGGACTGTTTCAGAGCGCTGATAAAATCACACGTGCTTTATTTTGCAAGGTGAGTTTGTAACGTGAATGTGCTTATCTGTTTTTTGCTCAAGTTCTGCACGTCCTAGTTTTTTTTGTGTCTCTTGCCTCCAGCTTGGTCTTCTCTCTCCAGAGCTCTTGGTGCGCCGACCTGTCGCTGACATCTTCTTGTAGCAACTACTCATAATTTTGGTAGGATTCGAATTCTATGGGAGCTCAGATACTCTATGGTGCTCTTCAAATTTTGGTTGGCGTACAGATGTTTGTGCTGGGACCACGCCTCATTCTTAGCGTTCGAGGATATCACGCTAAGCTCGTGGCCGACTCCGACGCAGAAACTAGCATGGGTTCAATTGTCTTCCAGGAGCGTGTATATGTACCGACTAGCAGTACTGTGTAAGGAGATGCTTGCCGAGTGTTCAGCGTCGGGGACATTTTTTTCTTGAATCGAATTTATTGTCCTTTTAGGGTCGAAGACCCTATGTCGGACATAGCCCAGGGGACATTTGGTTGAGGATCCGTCGTGGTATTTATTTAGGTTATGCTATTTCAAAAGTATATTTAAGACAAATTGTATTTAGACACCCATTTCGTGTTGTATTACCACTGGAAGTTAAAAAAACTGCCTGCCCACACTTGCACCGATGAAATTATCTGAAATGTCTAGCAACCAATCCAGTCCTTGATTCCCAGGCAGCTGATTCTACGTGTTTGCGGACTTGCGCTGTCTGAGCACAGATGATGAGGAAGTGATTGAAGGGTGAAGCCCAGATGGCTGATAGCTCATTAGTCTGAGATGCGTTTTCATCCACGAACAAAAAAGAATGAAACGCGCAGCTCTTGGCTCAACTCTCCAGATGGACAGAGACGGACACGTCCGTCCCATAGTATCTGTCTGTCTTTGTATCGGAGACAAACAACTGTGGCCCGAATTCACTCGTTTGAGAAAGAGATTTTCGTCAGACCGCTGTGCACCAGGAGGCGTCTGTTTCAGAGGGATCAACCCGAGTGTACTGGAAACCTCGAATGGGATGTCAGGGAAATCTTGATCAGAGAATGTGGGAAAATGGGGATGCATTCGAGTTTGGAACGATCGGTAAGGAAAACAACTTACGTGTGATCGGTATGCGGAACGAATCGATGATGAGGAGCGATTATGATCAATTGTTGATTTTAGATATCGATGCGATATCGATGGCAGGAAGTTGTCTTTTATGGAGGGAAGGCCAAGATACGAAGCTTGGGTGATAAAGTCTAACTCCGCACTAAATGGACGCACGATGAATCAGAAACGGGATGATCAGATAGACTAGATAAGGCTTCGATTAGACACACAAACTTAAAGGGAGGGTAGACAGGCGTACTTGTAGAGAGGATCTGTCGAATGTACCAAGAATCAGATCTATCATTTTGCTACCACTCTTTTGCAGCCCACTTCTGTTTGATTTACTCGAGTTTGTCTAAATTGTGTGAGTTCTTGGCGACGCGATACGACAGCTACAAGGTTGGCTCAAGGTATACCTGAGAAGCTATTAGGTACTCCCTGAATGGACGCATCGCTGATTGCCATTCTCCATGCTACCATCGATGGTACGTGTGAGTCAATCGAGCCCCTTCTGCTGAATAATCGAGGGTCTTGGATAAGAGCGGGACAGGCCAGACGTATGTCCACCCCCGTATCGTCCATCTGGGCAGCAGGGAAATAGTAATGAGTCATGCTTGAAGGGTGAAAGTGGGCTGATTGTCCTCGGCAACTATTGGCAGGTATATTGGGATTGTGCGTCATGGATCTCCCCTAAACCACACAACGTTCCACTCCACCAAACCTCTGCGCAGATCGTACGCCGTCGTAGGAAGCAATAACAGCAGTGCGAGGTAAGGCGTAACGAGGTGGTAAGTGAGCGTAGTTCCTGGGTGTGAAGGTGATAGCAATATTAATATCCTTGCGGAAGGGAAGATACTGGGTTTTAATGGGGGGATGCGGTGCTGGGCAGTGGACTTCCGGCTAGAGTGATGCCGGAGGAGGCTGATGTGGATGGGGCGTTGGTGCTGGGGGAAATCAACTTATCCATGGATCATTGGAATTGGATCTGTTGAGATGATTCAAGGTTGGGAGAGTCAGATTACACGTATGTACCTGTACAGGGTCCAAATGAGTCGAGCATGGATAGGTAGTCGCAGCAGTTGCTCGGTCTATTGGTGAGGTGTCTGTTGCGACGTGGATTGTACTAGATGTGTCAAATAAGAAAACATTCGGTGAAGCGAACGGTCAGAGAGAACGTTAGCTCAGACCAATGGCGGCCAAACTCACAGTACTTCGATGGAGGACTCACATACATGGTCCACATAATGCACAGCCGACTCGTTCATTGATGCACTTCTTTCTGGAGAGTCTAAAATGTTATGTCTGGCCCGTCGGGCAACCGTGGTACTATGTATAGAATTACGCGATTCGACGCTCGACATCATTTCGATGTTTTTGAAATCTCCAGAGTCGGACCGAAAGTCGGACCGTTGGTTGATGACTAAGATTCAGCATGATTTACTTTCAAGTTATCATTAATTAACGCGTTAACACCCGAACCATACTTCTTCTCCTTGTTTCGTGTTGGTGAGAGTACTGGCTTGTAGAGCACTCTCCTCTGAAGGGTTCCTATCTATTCCTAGTTGTTGACAGGTACACGATGAAGTTCGGACGGAAGATCACCGTGCGTTATTTTTGCGTATGGCAAATTGGCTGAAGCGAAATCTTACTTTGACAGACTAACCTTTATGATGAGTGGAGACCCTTCTACATCGACTACAATTTGTTGAAGCGCGAACTCAAGGTGACTCTTTCTTCCAACTGTCCGACCCATCCTCATCCCTTCTATCCGCGTAGTCTCGAACCGCCTCTCACAACTGGGACGACAAAGATGAACGCGATTTCACCGCCATGCTGAAAAAGGAGCTTGACAAAGTTCATGATTTCCAGAAACAAAAGGTAAAAGCGTCAAAACTCAGTTCATTCCTCTGCTTCAGCTGATACTGTTCAGACCGCAGAGCTATCTCGCCGTATACGGGACGCTGAAAAGGATGTCCAAAACCTCGTCGCTCAAGAATCTTCTTCTTCTTCTGAGCCGTCCCCCACCCATTGCTCTGACCCAGAATCGCACCAAGCACGCCCTTCCGACTATGGTCCCGATGAGGGCTCCGACGATGACGACGATATTGACGACAACCAATCTGATGCATCACTCGAAGACCTCTTTCACGGCCTTCAAGAAGAAGTTGCCACACTCGTAGCAGACGTTCACGACTTAGCACTTTACACCAAGTTGAATATCACTGGTTTTCTCAAAATCCTAAAGGTGCATCCATTCATGCCCTCTCGCCTCGTGTTAACTCACTCTTCATCTCCATAGAAACACGATGTACGTTCCCTACATTTCCTCATGTGTCATCCTTCATTATCACCGCCAGAAAATTACGAACCTTCCGCTCAAACCTACGTTTATTCAAAACTATCTTGAGGAAAGACCCTTTTATAAGTACAATTGGGACGCCTTGATCGTCAAGTTATCCAAGCTCTACAACCTGGTCCGCACTCGAGGTCATCCCGTTCAGGGCGATTCAAGCGCAGGCGGTAACCAAAGTGCTTTTGTACGTCAGACGACAAAGTATTGGGTAATCATCTATTTTCTCATTCGCAAGTCTATGTTTGTTAACTAGACAATTATAGGTGCATCCAGATAACCTCGTGCCACTGAAACTAGCCATTTTGCGACATCTGCCCGTTCTTGGTCAGTCATAGTGCGTTTTCAGTACATTAGTCGATTTACCTCTCCTTGTAGTGTTCAATGCCGAGAAGGAATTCGAGCAGAAGGATGCTGGTACGTTTTTTGATTTTGAAACAACATAAGATGTGATGTTAACCCGTGTTGCAGCCATTACTTCAATATACTTCGATAATGAAGATCTTGAACTTTACCTCGGTCGACTAGAGAAGACAGAGGGTGCCGAAGCTATCCGTCTCCGGTGGTACGGCGACACCGATGTAAAAACTGTCAGTATGCCCGACTTGATTTGTGAAGGTCACTCAACGTCGTCCCTCAGATTTTCGTAGAGCGCAAGACGCACAGGGAAGACTGGACAGGTGAAAAGTCTGTCAAGGCGCGTTTCCCGATCAAAGAACACCTCGTGAACGCCTTTCTGCGAGGGGAATACACCATGGACGCGGAGCTCCAGGCGCTGGTTGGAAAAGGCAAGAAGACACAAGCCGAAGTCGATTCCATGATTCAGCTTGCAAGCGAGGTTCAGTATCGTATTCTCGCGAAGCAGCTCCACCCGGGTATGTAAGCACACCCATCATCTGACTTCTTTGCTCATAAATATACTAGTCATGAGGACGTTTTACAACCGAACTGCGTTCCAGCTCCCAGGAGATCCTCGTGTACGGATATCGCTTGATACGGAACTCACCATGGTTCGCGAAGACAACTGGGATGGACAGACGCGTACTGGTGACAACTGGCGGCGAACCGATATTGGCATCGACCATCCTTTTGACCAGGCGCTAACGGAGGACAAGGAACTTTTCAAGTGCGTCTCCATTGTTGAGCTGAATCTATCGCACGTTCACGCGCTTTGAAGGTATGGCGTTTTAGAAGTCAAACTTCAGACTCAGTTCGGACAAGAGCCTCCCAAGTGGGTCACGGATCTCGTGCAGTCACATCTTGTCGAAGCTGTTCCCAAGTTCAGGTATGATTCTCACCCACAATGTGGTTCTACCTCACTCACGGAATGCCGCTAGCAAATTTATCCATGGCTGTGCTACCTTACTGCCGAATCGCGTAGATCTCGTGCCATTCTGGCTGCCCCAAAGTAGGCGGATGGACCTACTTCCAGCGTGTTATACTTACCTAACATCATTCATAGTGGACACCGACATCCTCAAACCCAATACGGGATACCTCACAGTCGAGCGCCCCATGAAGAACACCCCAGATCTGCAGTCCGAGATCTTCTCGCCCATCTCGTCCGTTTCGCCCGTACCCTCCTATGTTGAGCCTGTCTCGGAGGGCGAAGACGATGAAGAGATGGATTTGGCGCCTGCTAGAGATGAGGACCGGCGTACGGGGCTGCCCCAGGAGGACGTTGCGGCTGCCATCGCATTTCGTGAGAAGTCTCTCAAGGAACGTGACCGTACATCTCAGGTCAACGGGAGTAGCAGCACTCCTGAAGAGGTATGTGATGAGCGCACGCCATTGTTGGAGCTGCCACGACCGCCGAGGGTGGTGAAGACTGTGTCGATCGACCCGCTTGCGCCGTCTTCTGCGTTTGATGAGAGTCTGCGCGAGCGTTTACAGGCGAATAAGAATGCGCCGCCACGTGCGCAGGATGATGAGGAGCGAGAGGCTGTAGGCCTAGATGAGGAAAACCTGCGGGAGGAAGAGCGTTTACTGGTGAGAGATTGGAGTGCGCCGTCTGGCAAGCGGATTGCGGTGCCCGTTCGTATCGAGCCCAAGGTATATTTTGCAAACGAGCGCACGTTTTTGGTATGACTTTTTCCGTTAGATGGTCGAGTTTATCTACTAATTTTTATCTTGCCAGAAATGGCTGAGCTTTGCGGTGCTCATCGGCTCTATCGCTACGACGTTACTAAACTTCGTACCTGCAGATGATCCGCGTGGCCTGATCAGTGCTGCGCTATTCAGTCTAGCTGCGCTGCTCGCGATCGCCTACTCAGCTATTATCTTCGTGTACCGAGCGCTTCGTCTGCGTGCGCGATCGGCGGAAGGGCTTTATTATGACAAGTATGGCCCGACTATACTTTGCGTTGTGCTGTTGGCTGCGCTGGGGACTAATATTGGCTTGAGGGTGGCGGATATGTGATGACATGGGTATGTGTTGTTGGACACTGTGAAGGAATTCATTCCCTCTTTAAGGACTTGCGTATGGGAGATTAGCCAATTATTGTCATTCATTTTTGTTATTTTGGGGTTTCCAGTGTATGCTGACCGAGTGACGGTGAAGATTCTATGGGATTCCATGTGACTCCCGACTGCGCTCCGCTTGAGGCATTTGATGGAGGCACATACAGTTCGTCCAATGAGGCATTTGCGCGATTTAATGGATCATGGTAGATCCGGAGAGATAGCTTGATCCGGAAGGTAAAGTGACTCTCAACAAGACCATACACAAGAAATCTATATAAGAGGGCAACGACAAACCTTCAGATCTAATCCATCTTATCACAACATGTTCACCGTAAGTCTTGCCAACTTCTTCCATCGCACTTCATTATCTTATCTCTATCCAGGCCACTGAAGTCCCTGTTTCTAACAACAACTGTGGCTCGTCGAGCTGCTCGTGCGGCACCTCGTAAGTCTCGCTTATCGTACGGAGTTTACTAGTGTCTGATTGATGATTTTACGTGTAGGTGCCAATGCAAGCCCGGAGAGTGCAAGTGTTGATTGAACGCTGAATCTCGGGCAATTGGAACTCGGCCTCCCCTTGTATTATCTCAGTCTTGCCAAGTGTTCACCGTATGATTATATGAGTGTTGTATGAAGCAGAGGCGCATAATATGAAAACTTGTTGAATTGTTTTGGTGTGGAGATCAGCGCTTGATCAGTGAGGAGCTTGGGGTGACATTGAGTTTGGTGGATCTTTGTTTGTCGTTGTTGGTGTTCAGGCACCCTTGTCCGCCTGACTGAGTTGGGCGCTTCATCCCATCATGCTATTATAGATCATACGCTTGTGATTCCTGAATGGCGTTCTCCTAAACCATCGCATCACTGAGTAGTACTGGCACGCCACCCCAGCTTCCCGCCCACACTACACGCTCTGCTCATGCTCGAGTTTTGCACGAGAGTCAACTAATCTTGCACCAACTAATCCCTAGGCCGCCTGACCACCAACCAACCAAAATACGTCTTCTAATGGCGTCGCTTGGGCATTGCGAACAGTTGAAATTCAGTTTACAGGCGCACGTCAAGAACACGATAATCAATCTCTCGTGGCGCAATTTGAAAGCTTTAGGGCCGCCTTCCTGTGACGACGCCGCAAATTGTGTACGATGTGTCTTGTATCAGATTCTCATATACTTACATTGCTTAGGACACGGATTATTTATTGAATGGGTTATACAGGTGAGTGATCTGTTGATATATCCAACATTTCTGTCATGCCGATACTACGCTCCCTATATCATTACAGTATATCTCAGGAATTCTCAGCTAGGCTATCTCTGACCGTGAAAACCGATGCCTGTCACGATGGAGACCGGAGGTTCTGCACAGACTGCACTTGGCGTCATCGTTAACAATAACCGCAGCAGAGAGCGAAAAAGTGCACGTGAACCGACAGATGGCCTGAACGAGGATCAGAGATAGTAGACACTGAGATATGTGTTCGCACATGGGTAGAACGTGAGTTATCTTTTTTGCTTCTTTGCATAGGCGGAAACTTGAGTACCGTATTTTAAAGATGCGAAGGCCAGACCAAAAATAGAAGACAGGAGCAACGGACATCATCACCAAATATCATTTCAATGATCTAAGCACCGGATGATGGTATATATGCCATCGCCATACACCACCAAGTTCGCCTCTTACCTACACCCCTTCCTTAATAATATGACCATAGTCTTAGATGGCCCCACTTGGTGGCCGGCCATCAATGCATATCGTTTTTCCAGCTATTTTATAGGTTCGTGGCGAACAGCCGGATGTTGAAGCTGATGAGTCTCAATCTAACCTTGGCTGCGGTTTTGCAGTTGCCGCCATTGTTGCAGTGATGTATGATTGGGGTGAGCATCATAATATTGAAGAACTGCCGATATCTATCTTACAAATATATTCAGCGCTTACATTTGGACAAGAGGTATGTTGACGCTATGACCGGAGCAGCCATGTCGCTAAGAATGGGATTATAGGTCGAACTGATCTGGGTGAGTAGAGTCTCATGTCAGAGGAACACACATGAAAATACACTAATTCCAGAGGCACCGCTGGTCCCTAATGACAGTTCTGTATCTCAGTGTACGTAGCTTGTTTGTTGCGGTTGCCATGTTGTGCTGACTTGAAAGTATCCTAGGTGCGCTACCTTGGGATCTTATATGCTGCGTATGTTCGGAAGGCTAAGTAAGCATTCGGTGTTGTGCTAATCATCTATATCTCATAATCAGCCTGAACATGCTATGTATGTCTCCTTAGTACATTTGCTGTTTTCGCGTCTTCTGACCAATGGAATACAGACCATATTCCGACCATCTCGCTGCCAGATACAGTGAGTCTTCTGCACATACGCCTACTAATCCCCTTCAATTAACTCTGGTTCCCTGTAGGAGTGAGCACGATTCTTTTATAACTTCTTGGTTCCCCAATGACTGCCACGCTACACTTCCACAGATGTGAGTCTGCTTGGAGTGTGTGCCACCCAGGGCTTGTCACTGACTGGATTTGTCAGGCTTTATTATATTCGTCGTATTGAATTGGACAAGTATTGTGGTATTTGCAATGCTGTGGGGTGAGCTTGGCACTTGCGAGAACTCAGTGGTACTGACTTGACTGAAACATGCTGCAAGCCATCATCATCACTCGGTTGCATGCCATGTATCAACTATCCAGAAAGGTCTTGATATTTCTCATTGTCACCTTCCTGGCTGTCAACATTTTCAACGGATTGGTCGCCGTAATGATAACGGTGCATACTTCGGGGGGCACGCTTAATTTGTCGATAAAAATGCGCATCTCATTGATGAATACCAGAGGAACTCATTCTCTCCGGCATCTATCAGTGTTCGATTGATTCGACTGGCTATGCGGAATATATCCTACTTCTGGGTCTCATTTCTGGGATACTTGCCCTTGTGTGGGTGGTCCTCGCACTGTGTCACACAGTCTGGATGACGATAAAACACTTCCGTGAACTGCGACAATATTCGGCAGGAGGGATTGTTGGGGATTGTTTCACGATGTTGATGAAAACTCACATACTTTACTTTACGGGGTGAGCTCATATTGTGATTATTGTTCCCTTTTTTCCACTGAATGGTCGGACGTGGTAGCATGGTTGCTATTTCTTGCTTCACCTTCATTCTTAATTTCGCTCCAACTTTCTCAACGGTATGTCAATCTTTCACCTCTGCATGCGACCACGGCTCGTCATTTCTATAGGACCCACTTTCCCTGGAAAGACAGATTTATTCTGGGCTTCTTCAGATTTTGGCCGTCTTGCAGTCGTTTGTGCTGGGACCTCGCCTGATCCTTAGCATTCGAGAATATCACGCTAAGCTGGTGGCCGATTCCGACGCAGCAACCGGCATGACCTCAATCGCTTTCAAAGAGCTTGTGCATACATCGACTGGTAGTAGTGTGTAATGCTCGGTTGGTGCTCTGCAAGGAGCAGGAGAATTTCCTCTTATTTATTCCTATTTTTGTGATAGTATGCAAGCGTCTTCGACTGCATTGGAATCGGGTTGTTGTTTGGCATACAGGCCGATACTACTTCAGGATCTCTACGATGGTCATTGGCCTCTTCACTCGCAAGTCGTACACACGCCGTCTCAGGATGCGTGAAGTCGCAGTGACGCCTGTGTGAGCAGCTTCGTCCTGAGTTTGTTGTTTCAGACCTGCCGTTGGCACCTCAAGCATTTGCTCTCCTCGCCTCATCACCTATAACTTCCAGCAGATGGCACCCCGTGGATCGGATGTGCACGACAGCTCTCAACTAGTATATGGTGTGATATCAACGTCGTCAACATTGAATCACATGTAATACCAACAATCATACCATAACACAAACAATTCATCCTGCCAGTACACCCGCCGGACATCCATCTCCATAATTCACCATCGGTCTTCGCCAACTCACCTTCACATGCACACCATTCTTGCCATCCTCGGCGCTCAATGCTGTGATTCACAATTAAGCTCAAGCATTCGACCATGCTCATTGCTCATACACAAGTATTGGACGAGAGTCAACTAATCTCGCACCGAGGTCTACCAACTAGTCCCACCTGACCACGTACCAACCATAATTACTTGCCGTTTCTATACACAACCCTACACAACAAACAGTGTAAGTTATTTGGTCCCCCCTAACAGCATGCGAGGTACGTCAACATTCTTTACACGATGGATTCGTAAGTCTCGCTCTTCGTACGGAGTCTACTAGGTTTTGATTCATGAATTTATGTGCAGGTGCCAATGGAAGCCCAGAGAGTGTAAGTGTTGATTGAACACTGAATCTGATTATCTCGGGCAATTAGAACTCGGCCTCGCCTTGTATTATTTCAGTCTTTCCAAGTGTTCGCGGTATGATTATATGAGTTTTGTATGCATTATCATCGAGCAGAGGCGCATAATATGAAAACTTGTTGAATTGTTTTGGTGTGGAGATCGGCGCTTGATCAGTGAGGAGCTTGGGGTGACATTGAGTTTGGTGGATCTTTGTTTGTTGTTGTTGTTGTTGTTGTTGTTGTTGTTGTTGTTGTTGTTGTTGTTGTTGTTGTTGTTGTTGTTGTTGGTGTTCAGGCACCCTCGTCCGACCAAGTTGTCACTTGGGCACTGCTATTATAGATCATACACTTCGCCGAGTCCTTTGCCTCATCGCGCTCGTAAATTACATCCCAATGCAATAAAATTTTAAGACTGAGCTAAGTTTCTCTCGAATTGGATTATGGGTTTAAGTTATTTGGTGTTCTGATTTACATTGCTTAGGACGCGGATTATTTATTGAATGGGTTATGCAGGTGAGTGATTTATCTACTTCTCCCTTGTTTGATATATCCAACATTGTTGTCATGCCGATACTACGCTCCCTGTATCATTACAGTATATCTCAGGGATTCTCAGCTAGGCTATCTCTGACCGTGAAAACTGACGCCAGTCAGCACCGCACGATGGATACCGGAGGTTCTGCACTTGGCGTCATCGTTGGCAACCTTATGATACGAAAGCCCGATAAACGAAGCAGAGAGCGAGAAGGTGCACGTGAACCGACAGATGGCCTGAGGACGAGGATCAGAGATATTAGACACTGAGATATGTGCTCGCACATGGGTAGAACGTGGGTAATCTGTTTTGCTTCTTTGCACAGGCGGACACTTGAATACCGTATTTCAAAGATGCCAAGGCCTGACCAAAAATACACCGTCAAAATTAGGGGACAGGAGAAGGGACTCTGCCCCGCAGATCAGTGTGGCACCTGCCAACCACAAAACTTCGAATATCATAAAACCAGCAGCAACCGACATCTCCTTTGCGCAACACCACCTTCCTCTTTTGTACAGTCGCCCCTTTCCCCCCATCTTTGTACAACCACCCACTTTTTTGTGCGACTGCCCTCGTCGCTACACGCGTCGATCCTGTTCTATGACAGATAATTGGATACGACCCATGTATGTACTTTTGGTTGCATCTGTGCTAATCAGTGTACATGAATTTGAAGAAAGGTTGTGGATTCTGCTCGTGTTGTAATTGACAATGTCTGCCACGAGGTCGACTTGGGCTGTGTTTGATCAATGATCTAAATGTCATCGGTGGGCCTCACTCGACTGTAGCAAGAATATCGAATTCCAACAGAATACTTGGAAGACTGGCAGGTTACCGAAATCACGAACAGTTCTCCGATCTTTTGTGAAATTCAGACATTTTACGCGAGTCACTGCTTTGCGATCTCACCAACAACTTTTACCCCGATCCCACACCCACCCCGACCAATCAGATATTATCCCTCAAATCTCTCTTTGGCGATGTAAGCACTGGATTGTGGTATATCAAGCACGAATGCGATTGTTATACGTCCACCAAGTTCCTCCACTTGCTCACACCCATCCTCTAACAGTATGACTCTAGTCTCAAATGATCCCAATTGGTGGCCATTCATCAATGCGAGTCTCATTTCCAGCTATTTTACAGGTTCGTGGAGAGTCGACCGCATGATGACAATAACTGACCTTTGCTGCCATTTCGCAGTTGCCTGCTTTGTTGGGGTAATGTATGATTGGGGTGAGCAAGACCAAGTATGAAAAGACCACTGACATTATGGTATTTCTAGGACTTACGTTCGGACAAGAGGTAGGTCGATCCATTATTGGGGCAGCCAACTCGCTTAGAATTGTGTTATAGGTTGAACTGGTCTGGGTGAGCGGACTTCCACATCAAAAGAACGTTATGGAAATACAACTTGTTCACGACAGAGGCAACGCTGGTCCTGGATGACCTTTCTCTATCTCAGTGTATGTACCTTGTGTTTCAATATGTACGTTTAGCAAGTCCAATTTTTTCTGACTTCAAAATATCTCAGGTGCGCTATGCTGGAATTGGATATGTTGTGTATGTTTGGAGGTTTAAGCCATTGGTGTTGTGCTCATTAATCATCTCTCACAATCAGGATGTGCATGCTGGGTATGTATCCTCGCATGGATTTTCTTTCTTTCTCATGATGGCCCATGGGCGGCACACAGTCGCTGTTCCAACAATTTCGATGACAGATGCAGTGAGTATTCCATACCGATGTCTTCCATTGCCGTCTAAACATTAAACTACCGTGCAGGGGTGAGTGAAATTTTCGAACAACTTGTTGATTCAACATAACGATTCCCACAGTTGTGAGTTTGTTTCGAGCCTGGATCTTCCGAAGCTGATAACTGATGTTGCTGGATTTGTCAGGCCGTATCATAGATGGCACAACTAATTGGATTGCTGATGTTGTATATGTAATACTGGGCGGTGAGCTATACAACTTCGTGATATTGACTTAACTAAAACATCATGCAAGTCATTATGATCATTCGGTTACATGCTATGTATCAGCGATCCAGAAAGATGCTGATATCTCTCATTGTCAGCTTTGTTGTCATCAGAATCGCCATTGCGCTGATGGTTGCAATAACGACGACGCAGATTTCAGGGAGTGAGCTTTAATAATGTATGAAATGTTGAAGTGCATTGAGCTCATTGACAAATAGCAGAGGAATATGTTCTCTCCGGCACCTATCAGTGCATCAATGGCTATGTGGGAGATGTCCAACTTTTGGATACCATGACTTGGATACTCAGCACTGTATGGGAGGTCCTTGCACTGTGCCTCGCGGTCTGGATTGCTGTGAAGCACTTCCGTGAATTGCGACAACACTCAACAAGTAGTGCTATCGGGGACTGTTTCACGGTGTTAATGCAAACTCACGTTAGTTACTTTGCAAGGTGAGCTCATAACGTGAAAGTGGTCTCTTGTTCTGCTGAAGTTTTATGCGTGCTAGTTTTTTGGCTGTCTCTTGCTTCCAGATCGGTTTATTCTCTCCGACGCTCTCAGCGGTATGCAGATCTGTCACTGACCTCTACATGCGGCCGTGATTGATCATTTCTCTAGGACCCATATTCCCTGGAATATCAGAGTTATGTTGGTCTCGCTCAGATATTCATATTTGTGCAGATGTTTGTGCTGGGACCACGCCTGATCCTCGGTGTTCGAGAGTATCACGCTAAGCTGGTGGCCAACTCTGATACGGCAACCGCTATGACTTCAATTGCTTTTCAGGAGCGCCCCCGTGTGTCAACTAGCAGCAGTGTATAGCGCAGGAGATGCTTGATGTGGTTGGTTTGCGATGGGTGGGTAGCGTGGAGGGAGTGGGAGGATTTATTCCAGGTTTTGTCGTTCAATATTTATTCACGATGGATTTAGCGTGGTACTATGGAGTGGCCCTGTCCTTACTGTGAGATTGTTCTTACTCCTGTGATATGTTGCAGCTCAGGTTGACTGTTTCTGACTCTGTTTCTGACTTTTTAATGGTATTGCCCACAGTTGAAACTTGGCTAACCGGCGCTCATCAAGAATATGATAATCAATCTTTCATGGTATAATTTGAAGACTTCCTGTGGTTGTAAGGACGACGCCCGCACGATACACGGGTCTTCGTCTCTCATTTCCTAACAACAACTGTGGCTCGCAGAGCTGCTCGTGCGGCGTCTTATAAGTCGCATTCTTCGCATGGAGTCTACTAGGGTCTAATTCACGACTTTATGTGCAGGTGCCAATGCAAGCCCGGAGAGTGCAAGTGTTGATTGAACATTTGAATCTTGGGCAATTGGAAGTTTGGAACTCTGCCGCCTCGCTTTGTATTATTTCAGTCTTTCCAAGTGTTTGATCGGGGTCGACGTATGATTATATGAGTGTTGTATGGATCTGGGGCGCATAATATGAATACTTATTGAATTGTTTTGGTGCGGAGATCAGTGCTTGATCAGCCTGAGGAGGTTGTGGTGGAACGGTGAGTTTGGTGGATCTTTGTTTGTTGTTCAACGGTATTCTGTTCAACGGTATTCAGGCACCTGAAGTGTATGACCTGCGTGCATTGCTTATATATAGATCATGCACTTCGCTGAGTTCTCTGCCTCAGCCAACTCAGCAGTGCTCACTGCTGGTGCACGCCGCCCCAGCTTCCTGCCTACACTTGCGTCAAGGTGGAATATATCTTGAGGATAAGTGCTAGACTGCCGTTCCTATTTTCATGTTTTTTGGTGTAAGCAAATGACGGTGTGTTATCAATTAGCTCGAGCAGGGGTTGTTATATCCACTTCAAGTGTTTAATGCAAGCGCCATTGTCTTACCATGCACATGTGTCTCATCCGATAACTACATCGAGCAGGACCTTGTAACACCTGGTGGACGAAGAACACCGTGAGTATCCATCGATCTCAGCAGTAGGGAGTTGGCGGTTGAATGATGGTGTTGTCGCGGAAAGCACTAGGGAAGAGGGCAAATTCAGAGTCAAAGTGATAGCGGGGCACCATCCATGGGTACACGAAGAGGTACGATTTCTCACTATTATATGACGACTCGTCCTTTGTGTTTCAGGCATTCCCTCTCGCTTCCTCGAGCCCAATCACCAAACACGCTGCCCAAACATTCAACCATGCTCATACATGAGTATTGGACGAGAGTCAACCAATCCTGCACCGAGGTCTGCCAACTAATCCTACCTGACCACCAACCGTTCATAATTACCATTCCGTTTCTATCCACAACCCTACACAACAAACGGTGCACGTCATTTAGTCCCCACCTTCCATCCTATCAGCATACAAGATATATCGGTATTAGTTGCTCGATGGATTTAGCGTGATGTGCATTTACTACAAAGTGGCACTGCCCTTACTGTGACATTGTTCTTACCCCTGCAATATCGCAGCCCAGGTTGACTGTTCATGATTTCTTTTTCTGACTGTTCTAATGGCATTGCCAACAGTTGAAACGAGTTAGCTGTCCGGCGCTCATCAATCTTTCGTGGCATGGTTTGAAGGCTTCCTGTGGTTGTAAGGACGGCGCCCGCAAGAGACACGGGTCTTCATCTCTCTCATTTCTGCTCATAGTCGATATTTATGGATCGTGAATCAGGCTATGACGATTGAAGCATCCACATCTCATCAACCGCACGCTGCAAATTGAGTATGATATATGATGTGTCTTGTATCAGGTTTCGCAATTACAACCCACCGCCATCCTTATCATGATGACACGATAGGCTGATGACCGAGGTAATCGGAGGAGAAGGTGTGCATATGCTTACATTGCTTAGCACGCAGATTATTTGTTGAATGGGTTATACAGGTGAGTGATCTGTCCACTTCTCCCTTGTTCTATATATCCAACGCTTCTTTATGTCGATATAAGCTCACTGTATCTTTACTATATATCTCAGGGATTCTCAACCAGGCTATCTCAGGCCGTGAAAACTGATACCCCGTCAGCACTGCACGATGGAGAATGGAGGCTCTGCGCAGACTGTGGCATCATTGTTGGCAACCTTATGATACGAAAGCCCGATAACCGAAGCAAAAGCGATAAGGTGCTCGTGAAGCGACAGATGGCCCGAGGACGAGGAGCAGAGATAGTAGACATTGAGATATGTGCTCGCACAAAGGTAGAACGTGAGTTATCTGTTTGCTTCGTGTGGATGTCCCCTGTTTTTGACGGTTTATTTTTGGTCTGGCCTTGGCATGTCAACACAATTTGTCTTGTATGTTTTAGTACGGTATTCAAGTTTCCGCCCGGTATATATGCCATCGCCACGCGTCCACCAACTTGAAGTTCGCCTCTTACCTACACCCATTCTCTAACAATATGACCATAGTCTCAGACAACCCCATTTTGTGGCCGTACATCAATGAATTTCGTTTTTCTAGCAATTTTGCAGGTTCGTGGTGGGCAGTCGGATGTTGAAGTTGAAATCTCAATCTCACCTTGACTGCGATTTCACAGTTGCCGCCTTCGTTGGAGTGACGTATGATTGGGGTGGGCATGATAATATTGAAGGACTGCTGATGTCTCACAAATATTTTTAGCACTTACGTTCGAACAAGAGGTACGTTGACGCTATGACCGGAGCAGCCATGTCGCTAAGAATGGGATTATAGGTCGATCTGATTTGGGTGAGTAGAGTATTATGTTAGAGGAATATATACGAAATACATTCAATTCCAGAGGCACCAATGGTCCCTAATGACAGTTCTGTATCTCTGTGTGCGTAACTTGTCTGTCGCGGTTGTCGTGTTGTGCTGACTTGAAAGTATTCTAGGTGCGCTACCTTGGGATCTTATATACTGCGTATGTTCGGAAGGCTAAGTGAGCATTCGATGTTGTGCTAATCATCTATATCTTATAATCAGCCTGAACATGCTATGTATGTCTCCTTAGTACATTTGCTGTTTTCGCGTCTTCTGACCAATGGAATACAGACCATATTCCGACCATCTCGCTGCTAGATACAGTGAGTCTTCTGCACATACGCTTACTATTCCCCTTCAATTAACTCTGGTTCCCTATAGGGGTGAGTACGATCCTTTTCTAACTTCTTCTTCCCTAGTGACTTCCACGCTATACTTCCACAGATGTAAGTCTGTTTGGAGTGTGTGCCACCCAGGAATTGTCACTGACCGAATTTGTTAGGCTTTATTATAAACGCTGTATTGAGTTGGACAAGTGTTGTGGTATTTGCAATGCTATGGGGTGAGCTTGGCACTTGCGAGAATTTAGTGGTATTGACTTAACTGAAACATGCTGCAAGTCATCATCATCACTCGGTTGTATGCCATGTATCAACCATCCAGAAAGATCTTGATATTTCTCATTGTCACCTTCCTGTCTGTCAACATTTTTGGCGGAGTGGTCGCCGTAATGGCAATGATGGATACTTCAGGAGGTACGCTTAATTGTTGATGACAAAAAATACGCATCTCGTTGATGAATACCAGAGGAACTCATTTTCTCTGGCACATATCAGTGCTCAATTAGCTATACAGAAGATATCCTACTTCTGAATCCCATTATTTGGATACTTGTCTTTGTGTGGGTGGTCCTCGCACTGTGTCACACAGTCTGGATGGCGGTAAAACGCTTCCGTGAACGGCAACAATCAACAGGAAGGATTGTCCAGGACTGTTTCACGATGTTGATCAAAACTCACATGCTTTACTTTATGGGGTGAGCTGGTATTGTGATTATTGTTCCCTTTTTTCTACTGAAGGTCGGATGGGTAGCATGGTTGTTGTTTCTTGCTTCATCTTCATCCTTACTTTCTCACCAGTATGTCAATCTTTCACTTACCTCTACATGCGACCACGGTTCATTATTTCTATAGGACACACTTTCCCTGGAAAGTCAGATTGATTCTGGCCTTTGTCAGGTTTTGTTGGTCATGCAGCTGTTTGTGCTAGGACCCCGCCTGATCCTTAGCATTCGAGAATATCACGCTAAGTTGGTGGCCGATTCCGACGCAGCAACTGGCATGACCACAATCGCTTTCGAGTGGCGTGCGCATATATCGACTGGTAGTAGTGTGTAATGCTCGGTTAGTGCTCTGCAAGGAGCAGGGGAATTTCCTCTTATTTATTCCTATTTTTGTGATAGTATGCAAGCGTCTTCAACTGTATTGGAATCGGGTTGTTGTTTGGCATACAGGCCGATACTACTTTAAGATCTCTGCGATGGTCATTGGCCTCTTCACTCGCAAGTCGCATGTGACACACCTCCTCAGGATGCGTGAAGTCGCAGTGACGCCTGTGAGCAGCTTCGTCCTGAGTTTGTTGTTTCAGGACAGGCCTGCCGTTGGCACCTCAAGCATTTGCTCTCCTCGCCTTATCACCTATAACTTCCAGCGGATGGCACCCCGTGGATCGGATGTGCACGACAGCTCTCAACTAGTATATGATGTAACATCAACATTGAATCACATGATACCGTAACACAAACAATTCATCCTGCTAGACCTGCCGGTCATCCATCTCCATACTAATTTACTTCGCCATCGATCCCGCCAACTCATCTTCACACGCACACATTCTTGCCATCCTCAGCGCTTGCGGCCCATGCTGTGATTCACAAGTAAGTTGCGTAGCCTAACGCCTTTAATTGCACAATGCATGGCACAAAACTTATCTGAGCCCTGATCTGTTGCCTGGGGGCTCGCAGTACTACCGTGTCACAATCTGCATGTGATATTCAGCTCGCCAGTAGACGCCTACTGCGTCACCTACTAGGCTATATGCCACGCTATGGCTGAACTTGCAAGTTCGAGTTCTTCCCGGACCTGGATGTGACATTGCATACCTGGCCCCATCAGTAACCTAGGGCCTTTGTCAGGTTTCAACTTTACCGTAAAGTTGGACCCTATACATGTACGTAGCTGCACCAAGTCGTGGTCAGTCAAGACACAACTTGTACTTACATACATAATTCATTTACGTAGCCTGAAGTTCCTGTTTTTAACAACAACTATGGCTCGTCGAGCTGCTCGTGCGGTTCCACGGAAGTCTCACTCTTCGTACAGAGTCGTATACTAGGTTCTGATTAATGATATGAATACTGATTGAATTGTTTTGGTGGGGAGATCAGCGCTTGAAGCCAGGAGCTTCAAAGTTGGGGTGAAATTGAGTTTGGTAGATCTTTGTTTGTTGTTATTGGTATTCAGGCTGGGTGTATGACCCGTGGTTATATATAGATCATACACTTCGCCGAGTTTTCTGCCTCAGTAGTGTTTGCCTCTTACTTACACCCATTCACTGCGGAAACGAGAAAATGACCAGACCCTATCTGGACGTGGTTAAGCCGTCTGCCTAGACACAATCCATACCCACTAGTCTATCTGTACTCAAACCAGACGTGAGGAATTCGGACGTTGCAAATGTCAGATTTTGGAGAAAACCGGACGAACGGATAGAAGAGATATGACGTAAACATACCCAAACCATACTCTAGATACGAGCACTCGCCACCAAAGCGCACATGTCCAAGCAGAGTTCTAAACTCGACGTTAACCGGGGTACAGACATAGTCGAAAGATGTATCCGGACGTTGTCTGGACATCTTGACACTTCAACTGGCCTCAAATTTCGAAAAAAAAATCGCTAAGTCTTTTCTGTCTACTTCTTACTCCACATCATACGCAGCCGCCTCGGTTTTCCCCCTCCGTACCATCCAAGTCGCTGGCGTTCAACGTCGTCGTTCATCTGACAGCCGCCATGATCAACTGGTGCCCCCTAGACATGCCGCTAATGCCTAGCACTGGTATGTCAACATCTCATCTTCATATATAAAGCTTACATGGTACGGGAAGAGAGCTTCAGCAAATTCGCGCGCGCGTACCACATGGTGAACAGCATCTACTATAGTCGTGTGTTCCGGACTCACTGGCACTCACATAGATACCACAGTTCTGATCATCCTTGCTGCTTGATCTGTCGGTCCTTTTTCATGGTATGCTCAAATCCATCTCAATCAATGCATATATGCGGGTAATAATGATATACATACTTAACAGCACAACGAGCATAGATCGATCGAGCTTGCGCCATCACCTCCACGGCCCCCACTGGACGTATTCAATCACAGGGTACGATCTCGGAGTCGATCTCATGCGCGCTTACTATCGTGTTCTCTTCACCAAATCCATATGATGCCTCCCCATACGATTGCTTCGTCAGTAACGCGAAAAGCGAATTATGTTTTCTAACCTACGATCTCCACAGGATATCTGACGAGTGATGCGAGCTTTCCCCAGCGGATGTACAAGGGAAATGGACGGGGTTGTTTGCGCTGCATAGCTGGGTGTTTCGGCGGATGGCGAGAGGGCGTGCGCAACGTGGTGATTCGACCATTAACATTGTCTATCTGCGGGTTTCTAGAATAGTAGCCAGTAGCAGGAGGACCTATCACATATTTTGTTATTACTATCCATACCCCATCTAGATGCAATCCAGACTTGATCTAGACTCAATCTATACTCTGTCCATACCTGAGGAGATATATATTGGATTCCTATCTACACACGACCTCGAGTATATACTGGTTTGTCTGACAGACCTCAAACTAGACATTGGTTATTACATCTAACTACAGTACAGTTAGGGTCCGAATAGCGCGCCCTTTCATACATGTTCTGGACCCAGACAGACGACCTTGCCTGTATCCAGTTTGGGTATGGTTAACTGTTCTATCTATACTCAATCTGGATACGGTCATTTTCTCGTTTCCGCAGTGATTCTCTAACAATATGACTGTTGTGGTAGACCGGATATGTGAGAGACCGAGCGCAGCCCATCTGTCCGCATCATCCGACAAACGATGATCACGCTGAAACATGTTGCTAATAGTCCTGAGGGCGGGGCATAGTACTACCAGGATGCCTGATACAGATGTGGCTGCCTGAGGTGGGCAGCGCGCGAAGGAATTCATATTAGCGAGTGAACAAGGAGTCAGGACCTCCCTTGAGAAGGTACAAGGTTGAAACAGATCTGCCTCCACCTAAGGCAGAAATTGTCAGCCCTGGTTACAGGAGATCAATGGTTTATTCGGACGAACATGACGAACGACGACGAGCAGCGCACAGGAGCGGCAGAGTGTTGCCGCGTTGTGCCGGTGGCGATAATTTCAATATTGAAGTTCCGATAAATTCCGGAAGGATGCCGAAACGTGTCCGGGTAACTAAATTAGGCCAGGACGATGCGGACAGTGCGGACGGGACGGACGGTACTTTCCAAATTTCCGGTACATACGTAGATAGTATAGAGACTTCGATACGACGACTCAAACATCTCAGTCCTAACCCTCCGCTACCACTCGCTCGCATCATAACTTTCACAATGACTATAGTCTCGGACGAGCCCAGTTGGTGGCCGTCGATCGATGCATATCGTTTTTCCAGCTATTTTATAGGTTCGTGGAGGGCAGTCAGATATTGAAACTGATGCCCCAATCTAACGTTGACTGCGGTTTGCAGTTGCCACCTTTGTTGGACTGCTGTATGATTGGGGTGAGCATGATAACATTAAACTGTTAAAATCTCACAAGTATTTTCAGCACTTACGTTCGGGCAAGAAGTATGTTGACGCTATGACTGGAGCAGCCATGTTGCTAAAATGGTTTCATAGGTCGAACTGATTTGGGTTAGTAGAGTATTATGTTAGAGGAACATATACGAAAATACACTTAATTCCAGAGGCACCACTGGTCCCTAATGACAATTCTGTATCTCTGTGTGCGTAGCTTGTCTGTCGCGGTTGTCGTGCTGTGCTGACTTGAAAGTATTTTAGGTGCGCTACCTTGGAATATTATATGCTGCGTATGTTCGGAGGGCTAAACAATTGGTGTTGCGCTAATCGTCTATCTTCATATTCAGCCTGAATATGCTGCGTATGTCTCCTTAGTACATTCGCTGTCTTAGCTTCTTCTGACCATGGAATACAGTCAGTGTTACGACCATCTCGCTGACAGATGCAGTGAGTCTTCTGCACAGATGCCTCCTATTCCCCTCTAATTAACTGCGGTGCCCTGTAGGAGTGAGTGCATTTTTACTAACTTCCAGGTTCCCTAATGACTGCCACAATATACTTCTACAGATGTGAGTCTGTTTGGAGTGTGTGCCGCACAGGACTTGTTACTGACTGGATTTTCCAGGCTTTATTATATATGCCATATGGAGTTGGACAGGTTTTGTGGTATTTGCAATGCTGTGGGGTGAGAATGGCACCTGCGACTCAGAGAACTCAGTGGTATTGACTAGACTGAAACATGCTACAAGTCATCGTCATCGCTCGGTTGCATGTCATGTATCAACGATCCAGAAAGATCCTGATATTTCTCATTGTCACCTTCCTTGCTCTCAACATTTTCAACGGAGGGGCCACCGTAATGATAACGATGCATACTTCAGGGGGTACGCTTAATTGTAGATGACAAAAATACGCATCTCATTGATGACTACTAGAGGAACTCACTCTCTCCGGCATCCATCAGTGCTCGATTAACTTAGCCGAAGATGCTGTACTTCTGGTTTCCATTACTTGGATACTTGCCTTTGTGTGGGAAGTCCTCGCACTGTGTCATACAGTCTGGATGGCGGTAAAACACTTCCGTGAACTGCGGCAACATTCAGCGGGAAGAATTGTCGGGGACTGTTTCACGATGTTGATCAAAACTCACATGCTTTACTTTGCGAGGTGAGCTCATATTGTGATTATTGATTCCTTTTTCCACTGAAGGGTCGGGCGTGGTAGCATGGTTAGTGTTTCTTGCTTCACATTCATTCTTACTTTCTCAGCGGTATGTCAATCTTTCACTTACCTCTGCATGCGACCACGGTTCATCATTTCTATAGGACACACTTTCCCTGGAAAGTCAGATTGATTCTGGGCTTCTTCATATTTCGGAGGTCATGCAGATGTTTGTGCTGGGACCCCGCCTGGTCCTTAGCATTCGAGAATACCACGCTAAGCTCGTGGCTGATTCCGATGCAGCAACTGGCATGACCACAATCGCTTTCGAAGAGCGTGTGCATATATCGGTTGGTAGTAGTGTGTAATGCTCGGTTAGTGCCCTGCAATGAGCAGGGGAATTTACTTTATATATATTAATTCCCACTTTTGTGATAGTATGCAAGCTTCTTCGACTATATTGGAATCGGCTAGTTGTTTGGTATACAGACCGATACTCCTTCAAGATCTCTACGATGGTGATTGACCTCTTCACTGGCGAATCGTACACACCCCTTCTCAGGATACGTGAAGTCACAGTGACGACTGCGTGAGCAGCTTCGTCCTGAGTTTGTTGTTTCAGGACACACCAACAATCATACCGTAACACAAACAATTCATATGTCCTGCCATCGCCATAATCTGCTTCGCCATCGATCTTCGCCAACTGACCTTCTGAATCAAACGCACACCATTCTTGCCATCCTCGGCGCTCTATGCTGTGATTCACAAGATGCGTAGCCTAACGCCTTTAATTGCACGATGCATGGCACAGAACTATCTGAGCCCTGATCTGTTGCCTCGCCGAGGGCTCACAACTTGAATCTGCATGTGATATTCAGCTTGCCAGTAGACGCCTGCTGCGTCACCTATAGCTACTAGGCAACACGCCACGCTATGGATGAACTTGCTAATAAGTTAGCTTTTCATCGAGTTCTTCCCGGGCCCAAATGTGACATTGCGTACCTGGCCCCGTCAGTAAACCTAGTAGGATGTCAGGTTTTACTTTACCGTACTGAAGTTGGAACCTATACATGTACGTAGCCGCACCAAGTCGTGCCACGTTGCCAATCAAGACAAAACTTGTACTTACATAAATAATTCATTTACGTAGATTAAAACACGCCCTGCATGCTCTCGGCGGGTGGGCAGTGGTTGCCCACTCAAATACATCTGGTGTATGACTAGGACTTCCCACTCATATCCAATACTCAAGACTCGTTTTACATCTTGCCAAGTCAAGAGAGTGGACTACGAGATGAAACCCAAAGCAGGATTCCTGTCTCTTGCTGAAGAACTACTGTTTTACATTCTCAGCCTTCTTCCTTGCAGGGATATTCTTCGTTGCACATCCGTGAGTTACAATTGTGTTGATCATATGTCGTTATTATCTTGAGCAATTTTTTATTCCGACGACCCTCTTGCTCTGGCAGGTATGTAAGGACCTTCGCCAGACGTACATGTCCTCCTCCAGGCTTCAGTACATCGTTGAACTCAGTGGCCAACACTTGCTTCCTGTGCCCAACACCGGCCGCGATCACACTCCTGTTTCCCAGCGCCTACAACTCTTGAGGGACAGAGCCCACGCATGGTTCAAGTTTGATCTCCACTCTTTCAAAACGATTTCCATACCAAACATACGGTACGGTCAAACATTTTTCACTGATGGGCATTTCTACTTCTGGGACGAGGTTGAAAACTCGGCCACGATCATTCCAGTACTACCAAAGCCCTCGCAACAAATAATCGAACGCAAGTGGTCCCAAGAAGCGTTACGTGCAGTTCCCCACTCAATCAACCGCGGCGCGTTCATAGACCCAGGACAAAATCTGATTGCCGTGCTGTATTATGTCGATGACGATTCCGAGACGTTCTACATTGACCTTCGAGCGCTGGATAGAGGTGGTATTCACCCCCGGGCTGCTGGACGGACGCTGTTTCTGTCAGATCTGCCCGAAGACGATGACGACGACCTCATTGAAACAACGGGAACGAGCCTCAAAGGTTGTGGGAGGCACATCGCCTTGCGACGTGTATATGTGACTTCGGTTGAAGATGAGGATGGAGAAGGAATTTCCCACGAGCATATGTTGCAGCTACAGGTTTGGGACTGGCAACACTCAACGACATCCAGTGTGAGTTGATCAGAAATTGTTGAATCGTTGAAAGACTTGATGGTTGATTCTCTGTTTAGAGTGTCCTCAACCACGCAATACGTTACCCAGCCAAGGGCTCGAGCGATTTTTGTTTTCTTGAAAACAATAGGTTGCTAGTTATCATAGAGGATTTGAAGCTCTATTCAATCGAGGACATGTCACAGGCGCCGCAATTACTGGCGTGCTTCTTGCCGCCCCTCTTCCTATCAAATTTGCAGTGCATCTTTCCGATGGATGATATTGAACATGGCGCACAGCTGCAGATGCAAGCCCGACAAACGATGCACACCCCAGACCCTGCAAATCAACTATTATGCCTCACCGCGTCTGATCTAGTCTTCGTCATTTCCACGAGGATCTTCTTCGACCTCGATGGCGTAGCAGTTGCAATGTCAATACCATGGAATCGTTGGGGTCCTTCAAACACCCGTGTTCTTGAGCACCCGGATCCAACTCGATTCAAAATTCACGTTCGCGGGAATCGAGTTTTGCAGTCATTCGAAGTTGATGCGGGTTCCATCCAGTATAAATTACGTATGATGGACTTCAGCCCTCTAGCTGTAACGAACAGGCGGGGTCTAGGACGAGTGGTGAAAGAGCCATCGACGATAGACATCGCTAGATC
>MU177949.1:152181-162666 GCA_016695465.1 Suillus americanus | reverse complement strand
CTCTGGCAGGTATGTAAGACCCTTCGCCAGACGTACATTTCCTCCTCCGAGCTTCAGTACATCGTTGAACTCAGTGGCCAACACTTACTTCCTGTGCCCAACACGGGCGATCTCACCACTGTTTCCCAGCGCCTAAAAGTCTTGAGGGACAGAGCCCACGCATGGTTCAAGTTTGATCCCCACTCTTCCAAAACGATTTCCATATCAGAAATACGGCACAATCAGGAAACATTTTTAACTGATAGGCATTTCTACTTCTGGGACAAGTTTGAAAACTCGGCCACGATCATTCCAGTGCTACCAAAGCCCTCGCAACAAATAATCGAGCGCAAGTGGTCCCCAGAAACGTTACATGCAGTTCCCCACTCAATCAACCGCGGCGCGTTCATAGACCCAGGACAAAACCTGATCGCCGTGCTGTATTATGTTGATGGCGAGCCTGAGACGTTCTACGTTGATCTTAAAACGCTGGATAGTGATGGTATACACCCAGTGGCTGCTGGATGGACGCTGTTTCTGTCAGAACTGCTCGAATACGACAACGACAACGACCCTATCGGAACAATAGGAACGAGCCTCAAAGGTTGTGGGAGGCACATCGTGTTGCAGCGTTTATATGTGGCTTCAGGTGAAGATAAGAACAGATATAGGTCGCAGCTACAGATTTGGGACTGGCAACACTCAACGACATCTAGCGTGAGTTGATCAGAAATTGTTGAATCGTTGAAAGACTTGATGGTTGATTCATTGTTTAGAGTGTCCTCAACCACGCAATACGTTGCCCAGCTGAGGGCCCGGGCGATTTTTGTTTTCTTGCAAACAATCGATTGCTAGTTGTCATGGAGGATTTGAAGCTCTATTCAATCGAGGATATGTCACAGGCGCCGCAATTACTGGCGTGCTTCCTGCCGCCCCTCTTACTGTCAAATACGCAGTGCATCTTTCCGATGGATGATATTGAACATGGCGCACAGCTGCAGATGCAAGCCCGACAAACGATGCACACCCCAGACCCTACAAACCAACTATTATGCCTTACTGCGTCTGATCTAGTCTTCATCATTTCCACGAGGATCTTCTTCGACCTCGATGGAATAGCGGTTGCAACGCCAATACCATGGAATCGTTGGGGTCCTTCAAACACCCGTGTTCTTGAGCACCCGGATCCATTTCGATGCAAAATTCACGTTCGCAGTAATCGAGTTTTGCAGACATTCGATGTGGGCCTCACGCGGCGCGCGTTACGTATGATGGACTTCAGCCCGCTAGCTGTGACGAACAGCCGGGGTCTAGGACGAGTGGTGAAAGAGCCGTCGACGATAGTCATCGCTAAATCCACTGACAGGTCTGGGGTCAGCTTGACAACGTCTCTGCCTTACGTCGAGGTCGTGTCGGATAGAAGATTTGCCGAGTTGCAGAACATATGGCTTGAGAAGGATAGAATATGTTTGCTCAACACATTTTGGGAATTACATTTCACACCCGGGTTTTCTCGACAATTGCAAGGGAGATCAAGGGGGATTGAGGTCATTGACTTATAGGGTAGAGTCTGTTATCAGCCAGTCAATTTAACTAGTTAGTTCTGATGACGAGTAGATGACCTAGTGAATGCTTAGACTAATATCAAGAGTCAAGGGCTTCTTAACGGACTTTGTTGGAGTCGTACCATTGAAAAATTCGACGATGTGGAGATGCAAACTCGACACAGCGACGAAGTTAGTGTTAGCGACAGGTCGAGTGGAAAGGATGATTGATCTACAAGACAAATAGTGCTAGTGAGGAACAAAAACCAGGCGAATTGCGTTACAAACTGCGAGACGTTTGGACTTTAGGTATTGCGAGTACAGTGGTACTTCGGAACATGTTTTTGAGATGTAAATAGACAACGGGTCTGAATGAACAATGGGAGATAGGGGCGGGTCGACAAAACCACCGACAAACGAGGATGCGACGAAGAAAAAGAAAAGAAACACACCTCACAAATATTGGGAGCACAAGTCTTTTGAGGGAGTACACGAACCAAACTTCTCCAGGAGAGAAGTACGCGATGGAGGATCGCAGGGGGCGCGGTATGTATAAGTTACCTAAAGAAATTAATGTGAACAAGTGACACTAGAGCCCATCTTACTTTACAAGAGCGCCAGCAGAGAGGGTAACATAAATATTGCGCAGATTGCTGAAAATGAGCTGGAGATCTTCGAGGAGGGGATAGACCTAGTAACGAATCAACTCGGACAAGCGCACGCGCTTGGGAATTGCACTGAGTTTGAATTTGGGTCTTGTTTGTTCGATACTCCTTCCGATGGCGATTGGTCTCTTCACTCGTAAGCCGTACACGCGCCTTCTCCCTACTCTCCAGCAGCACCCTCGTCCACTCCACTGGTAAATTCCTGCCCCGTAGGTTAGCCGGAAGTGACAAACCCAATTGCCTTGTGTGACCCCACCTCAGATGACATGGTACTCCGAATACTTTGCCTCATCCCACCTGCAAATTATATTCAGACGTTATTCCGAGCGGCAAATATGGCTCTCGTTACTTTGTGGTTAGCCCCTCCTCGAGACTCGCTTCGTACTGTTCAGTTCACAACGCACCTTCAAAATCTTACCACGTGGCCAGTCCGCCATGCACGCCCCAGAGTCAGAACAACAAGGTACTAGATCTGGCTCCCCTCGCACTCAGGATTCGAGCTTAGCTTAACTTTCCCTTTCGTCCAACTATAACAAGTCTGAGCACTGGCTAGCAACTTCCTGGTGCATCTACACTCCCCTCTGCACTCGAGCCAGTTGTGATATGTGCATCAATCAGAATATATTACTCCACGAAACACGGGGAGTAGAACTCACAAGGTACCATGCCGTACACATTCGATTATATGAGCCGTAGCGGTTGGTGATGCCGCAAAAGTGGTGAATATTCCTGAATGCAAGAAATTCCATAGATGGAGCGATAGAATTCAAGTAAGGTAATGTCAATCTAATATACACAAGTCCGTGTCCTACATCTATCCAACATCGAATGTCATTAACCAACCAACCAAACTCACCCACATCTAACTACTTGGGGTATCAACATCGCACCCAGCCTTCTCATCACCTTTTGGATCCACTTTCTCCCACTCCTTCAACGCACTCTCCAGGCATTCCCACACCGCCTGACCAATATGCACGCCCCCCAATTCCCCATCATCTGGCACCTGCGCATCAGCAGTATCAGCCGTTGCAGGGCTAGGTATCCGCAGGTTAACAACCGCACACTCGCGGTAGAGCGCGCCTGCTTTCAGTACTTCTTCTGGAGCATCTGCGCCTTGGCGAGCATTGCTCTTGAAAGGCGTTGGGAGAAAAAGGGCATGCAGCACGGATTGCATAGCAGATGTCGTTGATTTTGTGAGAAGACGGAGGAAGGGCTGGAGGAGCATGTACCTGAAGAATCGTTAGTATTTAAGTATTCAAATCAAATGAAGAATCTGACAGAACAATGCCGAACATGGATTGATTCCGTCCCCGAACTGCATTTAATAGAGGTGCGATGGTGTCTGATCTAGAGAGCCCGGGACACACGGATACAGCGACGATGTTGGACTTTTGCACCTTGTCGCTGACGACGTGGATGGTGGAGTCGTCCGTTTTTGGTATTTGCCCGCCCGATGGCAGTGCATCGAGGATACGCTGGAGGTGGCGGGTGAAAATGATCGTTTGAAGGGAGCGCAAGCCCTCTCGGTGGAAAAGTGAAGATGTTAGAGGTGGCGTGAAGGTTGGGGAATAAGAAGGTGCGGCGGCGGCGTAGAAAGGGTTGACGACGTTGATGATGCGTATATCGCGCTCGGTGGGTGCGACGAGGAGGACGGGGAGGAGAAGGGTGAGAATTAAGAATGATGCTAATGAAGCGTTTTGTCTCTCCTGGGTTAGTACAGCAGGATCCTGGCGATCGAGCATGGAGCCTAGCTGTTGATACTCGTGTGCGAATATGATAGCATCCAGTCTATTCTCCTTTGCTGTGAGGAAGCGGGAGCAGAAGGAACGGACAGAAGACGCAGATGTCAGATCACATTCGTCTGCAAATATCTGGTCGTTCTTGGTGGTCGATCGTAAGAGGTTGATGAGAATATCTACTTCAGGATCTTGAGCTGGCTTGGGCGAGAGAGCAATGATATGTGCGCCTCGCTGAGCAAGGTTCTGCATGAGCGTTAAGCCTAACGGAGTGAACCCTCCCTGATCAAATGAGTGATGCGGATGCACGTGGGAGGGTAGCATACGTACTGTGAGGAGGATTACCCTAGCATGCATGTCCCGTTCACGGTTCGTCGTGCGCCCTTGTGAAAATGCGCGAACCACTACAATGACAAGGATAGAAATGAATACGTGCACGTAGTATTTGGATGGGAGCACGGCATTGACTGCCGCTGCAAGGACTTTGAGCACCATTGGGAAGTTTCGCGAAATCTATAAGTTATGCAAACAGGGTTGTCATTTGCTCTGAGGAGGTTCAAGGGTACTTTGGTGGTATGCCTCAAGGGTATACCGTGGATTGATCACGTTGACAGTCGTGCTTTCGTTTCTGCAGATTTGCGGAGTCTCAAAAAACCTGTTCCATCAAGACCTCCATGTTCGTTCCAACTACGATCGCTTCCACGTTCAAATATTCACGCGGAAGTGAAGACACCGCTATGCTGAGCCCGCATCGAAGGGGATAAACTGGGCCACGGAAATGCTTAATAGGCACCATCCAATAACTACGATTTGCAATTAAGGACTGGACGCGCGTAGTAACTGTATTGTGAACGTCCTCTCAACAGCTTCGTGAGTCGCAGTCTGCTTCTCCTAGTCTCATATGCAAAGATTCACACTGTTACACACTTAATTACGAGTTCAATGCAGATTCATGGAACTCGATTGCGTCCTTGGCTAGACTCTTCTTGTCGAGTCTCCAAAAATCGTCTATCAAAAAGCTCCTTGACGAGGACGCCCGCCATGACACACTGGTACATCTGTGTCCAATATCACCCTCGATTCGATGGTATCTATCTTACCGGAACTTCTCATTTTAGCTCCTGCTCTTCGCATTACTTCAATTCCATTCCCCATCTGCTTGCTCTTAGCCGGAGCTGTTTTTTCACGCCTCACAGTTCGCATCATCCATACACGCATCGTTTTCATGGTGCTCTCATTCTCACCGTCTTCGTTGTAGATATCGCAATTACATGTTGTACTTTACAGTATACGTAATAAACTATGATCCACATATTTCGTGACGTCCCACCCTATTCTCTTATTCTTGGCTGACTGAATGTGCTAGATGCAACGGGAACTTGAACGACCACAGAATGACCGCAACAGCGATGTCCGTCTGTTCGGCTTCTGAAACCGCTATGAGGAAGCACCGATGCCTATGATACTTCATTTTAATTCACTCCACTCCACATGGCGCACGCGTAACGATATCTCTGGGAGAATCAGCATCCTTGTCCGTCGTTACGCGCTCTCACAAACCAGCACGAACTTCACGAGTGGCATACAATCAATTGCCTGGACAACGCCAAACTCGGATTAGATGCTGGATATAGGTCTGCAAGTGTTGGTTTTAGAAAGTGCGAGGAACAGAGAGAGACTCACTCCTCTCGACACTCTTTCCGGTGTTGTCCATGTGCCATGCGACTCAAATCAAGTTCAGTAATTCTGGGTATAACTAATAAAGTTCCAGCGCTCCAAAATGAATGTCGAGAAGCGGGCGGTACCCACTGGAATAACGGGTCCTACCACCCATCCACTGTCAACATTCAGAAAAATGGGGGTCGAACTGTGGTTGTCATGGAATGCTCCTTCCGTTGACTCAGAAGTGTCACATAGCGCGTGGATGGAGTTGGACCGAGAAGGAAGTGAAGTGATTGTTCCATGTGTTCGATTTCATGGTAGTGATGCCCTCGATTGTGCGATGCTCGTCTGAGAATGCTGAAGCTGAAGGGTCTGGCACGGCTCACTGTTGCGATGGCCGCCTCGTCGCTGCATCCCACAACCGAAAAATGCTATCCAAAGAACCAGTGACGCGCAGACTCGGAACTCTGGTCTGTTGCCTCGGGGCTCGCAGTATGGGTCACAATCTGCATATAATATCCAGCCCGCCAGTAGACGCCCGCTGCGTCACCTAGTACTACATAGGCTACACGCCACGCTATGGTTGACATTGTTGACAAGTTACCTTCCAGGCCTGGATGTGAATTGCGTACCTGGCCCCGTCAGTAAACCTATAACCTTCGTCAGATTTCAAATTTTTATCGTAAAGTTGGAACCTATACGTGTATGCAGCCGTCGTGTTGCTGGTCAAGAGACTTGTACCGCGCAATTCATTTATGTAAGAGTAACGGTTATTCTCGACTTATGTAACTCTTACGCCGTGGCGATGGTTTGGTCACTCTGAAAATATTTTCGTTAGCATCTCCTGTCACGGTATGACTTCCCACTCATATCCAACACTCGAGACTCGTTGTGCCCAAAGAGAGTACGGCATGAAACCTAAAGCAGGGTTCATTTCTCTTGCTGAAGAACTACAGTTTTACATTCTCAGCTTTCTTCCTTGTCGAGATATCCTTCGTTGCTCATCCGTGAGTCACATTCTCGTTAATATGACATTGTCGTCTTAGGCAGGCTTTTATACTGACGATACTCTTGCACTGCAGGTATGTAAGGCCCTTCGCCAGACGTACATGTCCTCCTCCGAGCTCCAGTATATCGTTGAACTCAGTGGCCAACAGTTACTTCCTGTACCCAACGCGGGCAATCTCGCTCCTGTTTCCCAGCGCCTACAACTCTTGAGGGATAGAGCCCACGCACGGTTCAAGTTTGATCTCTACTCTTTCAACACGGTTCCCATACCAAAGATACGGTACGATCAGGAAACATTTTTCAGTGATGGGCATTTTTACTTCTGGGACGATGAAGACAACTCTACTACGATCATTCCAGTACTACCAAAGCCCTCGCAACAAATAATCAAGCGCGAGTGGTCCCCAGAAGCGTTACGTGCAGTTCCCCACTCAACCAACTGCGACGTGTTCATAGACCTAAGACAAAACCTGATCGCCGTGCTGTCTTATGTTGATGACGAGCCTGAGACGTTCTACATCGACCTTCGAGCGCTGGATAGTGGTGGTATTCACCCCCAAGCTGCTGGACAGACGCTGGTTCTGTCAGATCTGCTCGAAAACGACGACGACGACCTCATTAAAACAACGGAAATGAGCATTAAAGGTTGTGGGAGGCACATCGCGTTGGAGCGTCCATATGTAGTTTCAGTTGAAGATGAGGATGGTGAAAGAATTTCCCGCGAGTGGGTGGTGCAGCTACAGATTTGGGACTGGCAACATTCAACGACATCTTGTGTGAGTTGATCTGAAATGTTGAAAGACTTGATGGTTGATTCTCTGTTTAGAGTGTCCTCAGATATTATGAACGTCACTCAACCAATTTCTGTTTTCTTGAAAACAATAGGTTGCTAGTTGTCGCTGAGGATTTGAAAATCTATTCAATCGAGGATGTGTCACAGGCGCCGCAATTACTGATGTGCTTCCTACCGCCCCATTCCGAGGCACTGTCAGACATCCGGCAGTGCCTCTTTCCGATGGATGATATCGACCATAGCGAACAGCTGCAGATGCAAGCGCGACAAACGATGTACACCCCAGACCCTACAAATCAACTATTATGCCTTATCGGGTGTGATCTAGTCTTCGTCATTTCCACGAGGATCTTCTTCGACCCCGATGTAATAGCAGCTGCAACGCCAATACCATGGAATCATTGGGGTCCTTCAAACACCCGTGTTCTTGAGCACCCGGATCCATTTCGATGCAAAATTCACGTTTGCGGCAATCGAGTTTTGCAGTCATTCGCAGTTGGTGCGGGTTCCATCCAGTATAAATTACGTATGATGGACTTCAGCCCTCTAGCTGTAACGAACAGGCGGGGTCTAGGACGAGTGGTGAAAGAGCCGTCGACGATAGACATCGCTGAATCCTTTGGAAGCTCTGGGGTCAGCCTGACAACGTCTCTGCCTTACGTCGAGGTCGTATCGGATAGAAGATTCGACCAGTTGCAGAACATATGGCTTGAGAGGGATAGAATATATTTGCTCAACGCAATTTGGGAATACACTGACATATACCGTCTTACAGGGGTGTCAAGGAGGGTTGAGACCATTGACTTATAGAGTAGACTCTGTTATCAGCTAGTCAATTTGTCGAGGCCTTCTTAGGCCCTGTTTAGAGACAGGCAAATTCGATATTCGATATTTGATATTTACACCACGTGATCCTGCCACATGACCTGCGTGAAACTTGCCAGTTCATCCGGGAGACGCCGGGTCAAAGCAATCATAGTAATAACCAGATATGAGATGTGCTACTAGATATTCTATTAGATCTATCCACACTGGTACAACACCTGTCTTTATGCCCACCATGTCCGATTCCTCCAGTGTGGGCTCTACCCGCTCCCTCCGTTCTCATGGATCGCAAGGCATAGGCAATGTCATGGGTATCTGTAACCCACTGTGGGTTGTGGGTGTGGGTACCTAGGGGTATGGGTGGGGTAGGTACTTGGGATACCCACACCCCTACCCACACCCACATGGTGGGTATGTAGGCAGAAATGTTATCTTTGCACTGTGATGTGTGATTAAACTTTGTCAAATATACTAGTAGTGGTCTCAGTGAATGGTATACCTAGATTGAATAGCCAGCAACTTCACTTTCCATACTATCTTTGTCATCTATGTTGATTCTATTTATTATGCTATATGTAGTACTATGGAAACACAACTTTGAACTTTGGTTCAGTAGTGTTCAATCCATCTTGGATAGCTTAAGTATATCTTACTTATATGTCTATGTTAACTAATTGATAAGATAAAACTAGTGATAGACTCACCTCAAATAGCACTACAACTTTCATTAAGATACATAATAACAACTTTTAGACTTACTGATGTTGGTTTTATTTAGCTTGTATCACACTCAAATGATTACCAATTAACAAGGTAAGATCAGCAGTAGATTTGTCTCCAGTACTACAACAACATTTGTTAAGATAGTACCAACCAATTATGTCATACCCATGGGTATACCCTCCATGGGTGTGGGTATGGGTAGCCATCTCTGGTACCCATGAATAAACCCACACCCACCAGTGTGGGTGTGGGTTTTTGGTGGGTGTGGGTTTTTGGTGGGTGTGGGTGTGGGTATCACCACAGATACCCATGGGTATACCCACATCATTCTCTAGCAAGGCATCAACCACCCGATGGGCTCACAAGTACCTCTCGCAAAGCCGCCGCACACTGGGAGCTGGATGAAGAGAGGGAGCTCATCGTGTTTCTTTCAAATTGCAAGTCTGAGGCTGGGGATACCCTGAGTTTTAAACCCGCCGTATACACAGACACTGCCAACCACCTCAATGCATTATATCCCACCCAGAAGGGCACTCCCAAATCCCAGTTATCTTGCAAATCAAAGTGGAATGCTGTAAGTTCCATTGCCAAATATCTATTGATTACAGTGGCTCATACTATTACAGCTAAAGAAAAGTTATCAGATAGTCAAGGACATCATGGCACTCTCTGGCTTCTCATGGGGTGATGAGCGCGGTGTATCAGTCACACCTGAAACCAGTGGCGCATGGGATGCATATTCTAGGGTGAGATCGCACAAAATTTCAGTTTACAATGACTTATCATTTGCCTTTTTTAGGCTCATCCACTGTCAAAATATTTCTCTTCCAAAGGATCCCCCCATTTTTACACTATCCAGGTGATGATGCTGAGTGCTGCCAAAGGCAAGTTCATAATGTGTGAGCCCCACGCTAGGAAACAAGTCCCCGCACATTCCACACCTTCTACATCATCAATGCATCCTCCACCTACAACACCTGTATGCACAGGTGCCTCACTTCTTCTCCCCTCACGCTCTACCTCCAACTCAATGTACTTAAGCGGGCTCAGGGCTGCTGCTGATGACATTGGCACAGCTCCACAAACCTCACCGGCTGTGCTCACCTCTAGTAATTATATGTCATCCACAAGTAACTTGGAGCTTACGAGTGCTAGCCGGGGCAAGCGCAAATATAGTGCGCTGGGTGATGGAAATTTGTCAGTGAAGTGCTCTCGCCCCCTCTCCATAGCTGCAAAGGCTCAGCAGGAGGGTAGCGCAGCCCTTGCATCGATTGCACAAACCTTGCCACAGTTCATAAGTTCATTTCTGCCAGCATCTGCCCCCCAACCTGAGCGCCCCCCTCCCTTGGGTGCGCAATTGCTGCCCTTTCCAAAACTGAAGGTTTGGGGTTGGATGATGTCATGCTTCTCACCGATTTTTTGATGTCAAACCCAAATGAAGCGGTAGCGTTTGCTAACTTAGGTCAGCCATAGTGGAGGTCATCTTGGGCGCAAAGGAAGCTTGCAGCTATGTGTGGAAATACTCAATCATAGTATACTTTTCAAAT
>MU177949.1:71058-129158 GCA_016695465.1 Suillus americanus | reverse complement strand
GACACTACATCTCAGCACCAGCCAATGCCCCATACGAGTGGGAGCTTCAGAGCGAGCAGCTTGCATTTACTGCTATTGAAGGGAATCATTCTGGGCAAAATATTGGCAGCATACTTACTCGAGTTGTGGTCTGTTATGATTTACGCAACAAGGTAAGCAAATACTACAGCTCGCGCTGCCTCACACTCACCCAATTTGGACTTAGATTGGGTGGTTCACGGCCGATAATGCAACAAACAACAATACAGCCATTGAATTGCTTGCAGAAGCCATTCCCGAAGCCGAGATTGATGACTATCATGAGTGTAGGGTCCGGTGAGTTGTATTTCCTATGGAAAACATATTTTTACTTAACTTTACTATACAGGTGCATGGAACACGCTATTAATTTGGCAGCAGCACATTTCACGAAGGCCATTACCTCAACAACAAGCTCACAAGTTGACGAAGACTTGGAAGATGATATTTCTAACACGTCAGATGCACTCAGTAAGGCCCTGGCACTCATTGCACAGGTATGTAAGCTTGTAGTAATATCTAAGCACCAAAGTTGATGTTCATTTATTAGGTTCGAAAATCGCCTCAAGCCCAGGCCTTTATTTGTAGATCCTGCACAGAGACCAATGTACCAGTCCTTGAGCTGGTTCAGTGGGTCTGCACCCGCTGGGCATCACTCTTCACATGTCTTGATCGCCTGCTTCTGTTATGGAAGGTGAGTGTAATCTAGTTTGTGGTTATGATTCTGCAGGTTGCTGATGACGAGCAGGGAGTCAACCGCTTTGTTCACCTTGTGGATGACAGTGATGAAGTGCCCAAGCTGCGCAAATGGCAGTATGCAGACTTCAAGCTGACTAACAGCGACTGGCTGCAGTTGTCACTTATACACGAAGCTCTTCAGGTGTGTAGGAGCTACCCATTATAGTACTTACTTCCATCTCATGACAACTCGTAGGAACCTGCAGACGCAACTCAAAGTTTTTCAAGCTCAAAGCACCCGACAGTTTGGCGAGTGATTCCCGTCTTGGAGTTCCTGCAGCAAAGCTGGAAAAATATGGTTGCCGACGAGAAGTTCTTGAGCATATCTGACGCATTAGAAGCAGGCCTCGAGAATTTAGATAAGTGGACACAGAAAACCGATGACACGGACGCATATTTCATTTGCTTGGGTATGTGACTCGTATGTCTCGCTGATTTTTCTCTTTTCTAATTTTGCTTGCCATCAGTCCTTGACCTGAATTACAAACTGGAGTATGCACAATCCCAATGGAATGATGATGCCTTCAATGAAGGTGTAAAAAAACTCGAAGCTGGTTTAAGTTCATGCCACATAGGCCTGCATGCATCATGATTGCCGCTAACACTAGTCTAGTTCGACAAATATTACATTCCTGTTGCGGATGCATGTCAGCCAACACCTACAACATCATCCTCTAAGTCCAGGCCTATGCAATATGGCCACTTGTGGATGCGCTCAACAATTCTCACTTGTCGATCATCCGAACACTGCATTGCAAATCCTCGTCAAGAACTCACCACATATTTGATGGCTCCATTGGAAGATGTGGGAGATGTTGTCCGTTGGTGGGGGGTAAGTTATATCCATTGTATTGACTGGTAGTTATTTACTGACGCACCTACCAGCATCATTCTGTGGCGTACCCAACACTCTCCCGCATGGTAAGAGATTACCTTGCAATTCAAGGTTCTGCCACTCCATCAGAACGGGCCTTTTCAAGCGGCAGCATCACAGATCAGAGTCGATGCAACCGGCTCACGCCCGATATCTTTGAGGTGCTCCAATTGTTGAAGAGTGCTTATCACAACAGGCATATCCAGGCTGCAGCTGAGGCTGCCACTGTGTTGAGCCCCTCGCTCATGTAACTGAAAATGACCTTTCTGTTGTCCTTACTGATCTTTAGTTTTGTTTTGCATTAGTTTCACTTGGTCTTGCTTCATACTAGTAGTGTACCAGTACTCCTTACTACTAGCTATAGTACAATCAAGTAAATTTACAATGTGTTCGACGTTCGAACACTGAACTGGACGTGAACCGGACGCCGTGAACGCGTTCACAGCGTCCGGTTCAGCGTTCAGCAAAATGGTTGAACCGAACGCGAGGTCCAGTTCAGCGTTTGCAAAATTTCTTGTTGAACTGGACCGAACTGGACTTCTGCAACACTAGGTCGAACGAACACATCACACCTTGACCAACACCTAGAGAGTTTAGCTCTGTCTCTCATCCAGAGTCAAGAGCCATTTCTTTCATTGTTCTGCTCTCACCCAGCAGAATTGTTGTACCTACATCATGTGCGAGCCGTCCTTCAATCATGACAATACGCGGTGTCGGATTGAAAAAAGCATAGACCGGTGAGATCCAATCTTTCATTATCCTCTCTGATATAATTAACACCGAAATCATTTACAAATTGATTTAGTGCACTTAGATCATCCTTGGGGCTCTCCTCCTTATCGGTATTGGACGGCCCATCTTCGTTTTTGTTGTCAGCGTCGCTGATCTCGATGGCGTCTTCGTACATTGCAGCCTCCTCTTCCTCTGTTTGGACGACACTTTTGTGGGATTGTGTGGGCTTAGTAGGTACGTCTTCTTCAGACAAGAGTGGTTCTGTGTCTCTATCTTTAGAGTTTCCACTGATTTAGTTGGGTTTGGCCTTCTTGGGCTTGCTAGTGCTGGTCATGCTGCTCGAATCATTTTTACGTTTCTTGTTGGAATCCTCGAGGGCCGCCTTGGCTTTATCTGTCAGTTTCGTGATCCGTTTGTTTGTGGATCCGAACATGTTGGGCTTGGGTGTATGATTGAGTGGGGGTGACAGGCACTATGATAGCTATGTTTGTATTTAGGTTTGTATTTAGACTACAGATAAGGTTCGAGCGCTTGACAGCTGTACAGAGTGAACTTGGGAATTTCCTTAGTAGCAGTCCAGCACAATTTCAGTTGCTAACCCACAGTGAGGGTATGGGTATGGGTATGGGTATGGGTGCCTCGAAAACCAACCCCCACCCATACCCCAGGGGTACCCATACCCACGACCCGCACGGGTTACCCATACCCGTGCAGATCCCTAGGTACGAACTAGTGTCAATCATTGAGGGTGATCAATATACAAAACATGAATGATGACTGGGAGGATGAAAACTGGAATTGCGCTATGGAATCACTAGACGTTTGGGAAGTGGCTCTTTGGATTGTAAGTACAGACCTTTGGAACATATTTTGGACCTGCACACCACGGGTCTGAGTGGAGGATGAGAGATTAAAACAGTGAACGCAGACAAACGGGGATGCGAAGAAGTTGATAAAGAAAAGAAACACAGTGACGAATCATGGGGGCACGAGTCTTTTGAGGGAACGCACAGACTAGCACTTCTCCAGGAGAGAAGTTCCTGTGGGGCGTCAATTGTGTTCTGCATGTGATATCAGCGATGCAGTGTGGGAATAATCCCGGGAGCTGCCGGGCCCTTCGGGTGGTGTTGCTGATGTCACGGTGGTGGGGAGGTGTATGTCATGAACTTCTCGATCGTACACCTCTTGGCCAAAAAAATAGGAACGCCAGCCTTCCAGGATTGATACAATGGTGAGACACGATGTCCCCGAATTTTGCTATTCTTCTAAGACTTGAATATTCTAGGACTTGCACAGTGATGTATTGCACACTTTCAAATCGGAGAGGCACCCTTCGGAGTCAGGGATTCAAAACAAGGTAACGTCCTCGAATATCTTTCATTATCTTACTTACGCTAGAATTACTCTAGTATGTGTACAGACAGACGCAACTTGCTATCGCTGCAAAAGTCCCTCCTGAGGCCATCGTCATGATCCTTCGAAAGATACCTCGATCGCGTATGTCACAATTAGACTTGTTCTCTCCTACCACTACCACCTCTTCTCCCTTCCGGTCACATGTCTCGGACGTTGCTCTCGTTTCGGCCCCTCTCGTTTGCATGTCCTGGCGCGGCCCAGCCACAGAAGTTCTGTATGAGCATATCAATCTACAGACAACGAAGCAGTGTGAAATTCTGCATCGTACCCTTCTGTCCAATCCCTCCTTTGGTTCATGGGTCAAAGTCTTGCACTTGCCGCGCGGAAACGCACCAAACCTTCCCGTATCGCGGCCGGCCGCGTCAACCACCACCCCTGCTCGATTGCTGCAGCTGTCTGCCGATATTCTTACAGCTTGCGACTTGATCCAGGAAATCGATATCATGGCTGAGGCGAGCATCTCCTGCTACTTACGGTGGACGTGCCTTTAATTATCTCTCTGCATTTTAGTTTGGCCTTTTCTCGGAACCATCCGAGCACATGCACCTACAATCCATTCGCGTTACCGACGTTAGCGTCGTGAATTCCATACTTGGCATCCCGAGACCAGTCCGCTTTTTTGCTCTGCGAGAACTCACTCTCAACGGATTTCACTTCGATGGCTCGCAGACAAACTCGAGGGTGGACTCCATGTGGCCCGAGTTTTCGCAGCTCACGAAGCTTCGATTAGAACACTGCACCTTCGTGAACGAGGACCTAACCCAGATTCTACCACGGTCAAACGCAAGGTTGAAATGTCTTGAATTGTTTGACACTCGTCACCCTTTCCGATCCAATGACTTTCAGCTTCCAGATTTTCTATCTGGTTGTCTCGAAGAGCTCTGGATCGAGGACTGCTGGCCGTGGTCATTCGAACCTTCCTTGCGATCGTATAAATCTTTACGAACTGTTCATGTCGATTGGGATGTTTTCAGCAAGGCGGCACCTTGCCTTCCTACTGGCGTGCGGATCATATCTGTCGCTGTGCCCGTCTCTGCCGCAAGCAGCGCTCCAGACTATGAAAATTTGGAGGCGTCTTTGCGGTCAATATCTATGGGACTTCCTTCACTTGAGAGGGTCATAGTTTCGGGAGATAGCAGGTACCCATTGCTACAGGACGCGTTGGGCCTGGAGAAGAGTTTAAAACTTCAAGCTATCAGACTGAGGGTAAATTCTATCCAGCACGGCTGAGGTGAGTGGATTTGGCATCGTCTGATGCCACCGTGGCTTTTGTTACCCAATTTAACGGAGTGTTTGGTTCGATCTGACATGCAGCATCTGGGTCTCGTGGCACGGAGTTGGATTGGGACAAGTAATCTAGAATTTACGTGTTTCAGCTTGAATCAGGGTTTGCTGATTGGTCGAATTATTTATTTGCGGGGTCTGGCCCTCCGAGCGGCCGAATGCACTGCATCATCTCCACACGCCGAATACTTGTGTGACAAGGGACCAGTGGGTATACATATTTCAAACAATTAGAGTACACAGACAAGGACAGGGCACCAAACCAACCGACTCTGGGAAGCAATGAGACAGAGAGAAGTACGAGATCGAGGCAGAAACAAGAAAAAAGAAACTAAAGACCCGCCCGCCCTGCGTGCTGTCATCTCATTACGCTTTGCCTTCGACCTTCCTGGCGGCATTGTCCACGAGCCGGCGATACATGTCCTTGGTGTTGTAGTTCGAGTCGCCTGCTGTGATACCCGTAATTCCCCAGCCAACCTAGTAGGGAACTTGTCGGTGAGACATCCAGAAAGAAGAAATCAAATGGAAAACATACAACGCCGATATGGCTGGTATCTCCCTCTAGACCGAGGTACTCGCCCTACTCCAAGTGTTGAGTGAAATAAGAAGATACCAAAACTAGTCACCACATACCCATTTCGCGGAGCCGACAGAAACCATTCCGTCATTCTCTCCGAAAGCCTCGGGGTACCTCGGGTCGCTATGATTATTGATATGTTTGTTAGAGACACTGACATCCATCCCATGAGCTGCCAGTTCTGCGGCGAAAGAGGCAGACGTACTAAAAGAGGTGATTGATCTTAGGATCAAACTTCGATGTAACGCTGTAATACTTGATTCCCGCCACATCTTTGTAACTCGCGTTGAAGTGCGCCATGTTCTGCGGGGTCATATCATTCATGGCTTTTCCAGATCCCGACAGAAGGCCAAGCAGGACTTGACACTGAATTCTACTGACAAAACCTGAGAAACCATGGACTCAGTGGAAACGTCGATGGAGATGTGTATCATAGCTCACCCAAGCTGTCGGACAATGAAGCGACGGGTGATCCGTAATGGGGCGTCGATATCGTGGTGATGGATAACACGTTGTATCTGAGATCTGGCATGTGCACCAGACGTCTGGCATCGAGGCCACCCATAGAATGGCCTGATTCGACAAGACATCAGGACTTTTATGCGAAAAAAAGGAGATGACCGACCAATGAGATGGACATCGGGCCTGGAAGTGCTCGCACCGGGACGAAGGCCAAGCAAATCGTTGATTTGCGAGTTTAGCTGACTGGCCCTCTCGTCGATACTGCCTGTCATACTAACTTTTGGTACAACTACTTTGCAGCCTTGGCTCTCCAAATCTGCCTTTACACCTCTAAAGTAGTTGACACCCATCATGCCATCCGTGCCCAGGAACCCGTGACAAAGGACAATGTAGTTGTCAGGATAGATATCTGTGGTGAACGATAGGTTAGTATGGCATTGAATGTCCGGAGTAGAAACAAGACGTGCACGGCATTGTTGCTTGAGTTCAAGTTGTGAGAATTGAAGGGAGAACTCTATAGCGCAGGGGAAACTTTCATAAATGTTCTGTGAGGGAAGGGAAAGCTCAGGCTATCTTTTAAAGTCGCAAAGAGAGTAAAAAATCGTCAAAATGAGCTTACTGTATTGGCCAAGTGTTTGGGGTCTCAAAACCTACAGCTGCAAGGTGCACGGGTGTGAATTGGAGAACAGCGAGAAGTCCTCATGTTAACATCGTGCAGTGGAATACCCTACGAACGGTACTAGGCAATCGTAAAGCAGGGAAGGGGACATCTAACTTGGAAAGGGCTGCAAACTGCGAACGGCATGACACAGGGTCTATTCACGCTTGCAAGTGGAAGGTGGAGCATCGAAGACACAGCTATCGACTTCTTGATTTGAATCAGGTGAGCCCGGACTACAGGACGAGTCATAGTGGTAGGCAATTGTGAACCACTGGCAGGGAAAGGGCGAAATTGATTTAACTTTGACTACGAACTGTACGACATAGGGTCGTCATCGTATGGAAGCTGGGGCACCGAAGACACGATTAGTAGGTGGCGCCAGGGTCTATGAGGATGTTGCTTCCTTACCTGACTTTGAATTCCTCTCGACGGACCTCGGAAGCAAGTTTTTTTCGAGTGAGACCAGCATCCTTGAGATTGCGTGACAGGGTGGAAGTGCTGACAGTGCCTGTTCATCACTGTTAACTGCTTTTGGACAGAAAAATGTGCTTATCGTGGATGGCGCTATTAGAGCAGACGCTCATATGTAAATGTACACGTTTGCTTTGGCCTTATCAAACCCATTCTTGAGGCGCTAACAATCATCTCAAGGCAGTACAATGTACAATGAAGCTTAACCTTGATAAGTTTGCAGCATGGCAAGCAGATGGGAACCAACCGCTACTGGATTAATTACACGAACCGAAATTTCGAGTGGGATGCGATTTATGATCGACCGAGTAAAAAGCTGTTGAAAAGCTAATCGGGAAGTTAGTACTAACAATCGTCAAGTATTTTAATCTCCGATTCTCGAGGTTAGGGTTTAATCCTGACTTGCAGGCTGCAGCGATAGGGGGGGGCGCTATCTTCTTTCTTCGAACTTCGGCGCCTTTGGTTCACAGCAGTCCTGACTTGCAGTGATAGCGCCCTCTTAACCCTGACCTCGAGAATCGGAGATTTCAGTAGCAATGCAATGGGACCTTATGGGTCAGCTAGATACTCGGTTCTTTGAGACTGTGGCACATTCATTGCACACCTGCGACAGGATTTACAAGCGAAATCTCTTACACAATGAAGGCAAGTGTGGCCATCGCAAATAAGCCTTGTATATATATGAAATATCGTGCTGATTGTAGTTTTAGGCGAGCGGTTGTCAGGGTCGAATCATATATGCCCAAACAACTGACACCCTTTGATACACCCACTGTTGGCGCCTCAAGAACGGGTTTGATGAGGCCAAAATAACCGTGTACATCTACATATGAGCGTCTGCTCCAATAACGTCCACGATAAGCGCCTTTTGCTGTCCGAAAGCCGCTGTTAACGGTGATGGACTGCGGGATTTAATTTTCCTTTTCTTTGGCCAACCACCGTCAAATTGGGTCGTAAGTTCAATGGGGAGAATTTTAAGTTAATCACGTCTCTTCTTAGCAGTCATGGAGCGGTCATCAATAGAAGTCAGTCTTGCGCCCTTCGTGCATAGAGTTATAGCGACTGACCGTCTTCATAATCGTCTATGCCTCCTTCGGCGTGTACGCATCCCACTCGAGATTTCGGTTCGTATCATAACCCACACGTAATTAATCCAGTAGCGGTTAGTTTCCATCCGCTTGCCATGCTGCAAACTTATCAGGCAAGCCGAGACTTAAGCTTCATTGTACATTGTACTGCCTCGAGATGATTATAGGTGCCTCTTGAAGAACGGGGTTGACAGGCCGGCATAGTGCAGTCAGCGTTCTGATGATCTTCGTGGCAGATGTGAGTCTGTCCGGAGTGTGTGATCCACCCGAGGCTGATCACTAATCACATTCGTCAGGCTGGATTATGTACGTCGTACAGAATTGGACAGGTTCTGTGGTGACTCAAATGCTTTTGGAAGGGGCACAGACTGCATTGTTTGCCGGGCTTGCATCTGCGGCTGTGCGCTACGTTCAATATCATCCTTCAGAGAGAGGCACCGCACATGAATCCGGCGAGCCCGGACTGCAGGACGAGTCGTGGCAGTAGGCAATTGTGAGCCACTGGTAGGGAAAGGGCGAAATTGATTTAACTTTGACTACGAACTGCACGACATAGGGTCGTCTTCGTACATACTTGTGAGTGGAGGCTGGAGCACAGAAGACACGATTAGTAGGTGACGCCAGGGTCTATCATAAGGATGTTGCTTCTTTATTGTCCAATTTATTGCTTACTTGACTTTGAATTCCTCTCAACGGACCTCTATCACATGCGGAAGAAAGTTTCCAAAGGATTTTTCGAGTGAGACCAGCATCCTTGAGATTGCGTGACAGGGTGGAAGTGCTGACAGTGCCGGCTGTTAATCACTGTTAACTGCCTTCGGACAGCAAAAGGTGCTTATCGTGGACGCTATTAGAGCAGACGCTCATATGTAGATGACTACACGTTTAGTTTGGCCTTATTAAACCCGTTCTTGAGGCGTCAATTTAATCATCTCAAACTCAAAGCAGTACAATGTATAATGAAGCTTACGCCTGATAAGTTTGCAGCATGGCAAGCGGGTGGAAACCAACCGCTACTGGATTAATTACACTCGAGTAGGATGCGATGTGTGATCATCCGAGTGAAAAGCTAATCGAGAAGTTACTACTAATGATCGTCAAATTGTCACTACAATACGCACGAAGGGCGCAAGACTAATACCTAGTATTGATGACCGCTCCAGGACTGCTAAGAAGAGACGTGCCGGGGGAGACATATATTTGAATATGCTGCAAAACAACTTATGTATCTAGCTCCGTTGTCGACCACAAGAATGCCGCATGCAAATATTATTACAAAAATATGAGGCGTACCATAAGTACCATGATCAAGAATTACAAGTGCGGCACTAAACTAGTCCACCGCACCACGTCAAATACGTCCGAGCCATGAGGAAGATCGCGTAAAGTGGTGAACATAAGTACCAAGAAGGTGGCACGTGCTGCAATGTACAGCATAATACATAATACAAAGACCTGGATAAAAGACGCAAGTGATATTTCCAGGGCATTCAAGATAAACAAAACGACTACAAAAAGGAAGGGTCCGCAAGTCAATCCAACGGCACAGATGCGCCATAGCACCTGTTCCTGGTGTGTGGGGAAATGAAAAGACCAAGCCATACAATGCATGACGCCAAATATGGTTTCCAGAAGCTTTACAGTACATGTAAGAACTACCTTGTCCGAATCTTCGTGATCAACACTGCCATCAAGTGTTCGAACCCGAAGCTTTCGAGATGCAGGAACGGCAATGAGAAAACCCAGCAGTTCTATAACTGGGCGTAAAACTGGAGCCCAGATCCCAAGCTGAACGAGTTCATCTGGGTCGGGGACACTAAAGCAGACATGATCAGTAGCGGTAAAATTGTTGAGGTGCAAACATACATAATGTGGTCCTCTGGCCTTGACTCGCGCGACTTCCAGTACACTGGATGTGAATATCGCACATCCAGAGGTTTGTTCCACCACATAGCATAAGTTAGGAAACTGAAAACCGCAAAAATGAATGTCCCCACTTCGAGCTGGGTAATTCTGAGGTGATAGATGATGCGGGTAATGAACTGCATAACAAACCAGGTCACTTGAAGGACCACCAATCCTTTCGATATCACATTTCCTTTGCTCTTGTCATTGATCTCGTTTGCAGTTAGCATAGGAGCGTCGATGCACCCTTCACGTATCAGTTTGAGCATGTGATCAGGCTGTAGTGGACAGTAGGGTTTTTCGTCCACATAAAGCATAAAGCCACCCATCAGCACAAAGAAACTGTGCGTCTGAGTCCACGTATTATCTAAGGATGCACATGAATCAGTGTTTGAGTGGGCATGGATCGGGTTTACCTTTAGGTGGTTTTCGGGAATTAGCCTTACCCGACCTTTTGACCCACTTCGCGAGAGTATCAAGGAAACACCGAAGAAACGCCAGCATACATGATACACCTTTAGCAAGCGCCAGGAGAAGGAGGTGAAAGAAGGTGACGGGGCGAAAGATATGATCAGCGCGAAAGAAGCGAAAGGCGGGTGCTTTAACAACATTATTTTCTAAGGACGTATATAGTGAGCTATGAGATGCAGAGTTTCCAAAAGCACAGCTCACCTTCATGATCAAGATACTCCAGCTGCGGAATGCGGCGAAAGATATGATCGGAGCGAAAGGTGAGAGGGCTAGATGCTTCAACAGTGTTATTTTCTAAGGATGTATATAGTGAGTTGTGAGATGCAGAGTTTCCAAAAGCACAACTCACCTTCATAATCATGAAACTCCGGCTGCGGACCAACGTTGGGATATCCCTTGAACTGTTTTGTGACTAAACGAGCACTGAGCCACTGGCGTATAGTCCACGAGACAATTAGTTCAGGAGCGAACAGTGCCACTATCATGATCCAGAGTCGTCGCCGTAGGATATTAAGGGTGCTGTCTTTAGGGCTCGGAATATTAGGATGAATAGCAGTGTAGATACACGCATATACAGTGAGAATGGAGTTGGAGATAATTGTCCATAGGGTTCTGGTCGTGAATGATGGGGCTTTCAAACTGTCGCTAGTAGTTGTATTTGTTGTATTTGTTGTAGGTGTAGCTTGGATGACTCCAACGAGGTAGAGAAAGACGCAGAGAAGTACTAAGCGCATTATTGGATGTCAGTTTGGCCCAGGCGTATCGTATACATCATGTTGATATTGTACTGGGGGGCGCAATGTACAATGAGGCCCTGCAGGGAGCGCTTGCCTGATTGCAACAAGTGGTCACTCGGCGGGTCGACCGATCATCGATCAGGAACAAACCAGAGAAGATAGGAATTCGAAGGTGGTACTACCAGAACAGGGAGAATCTATTAATATATATTTACCGCAAACGTCACCTCACGGAAGTACTTAGTAATCGTTTAAACGGAGAGTTCAAACGTTCATGCCGAGTTATAGGTACCCTGTTATCACTCAGACGTTACTCGGCTCCGTCAAACCCTGAGGAAACAAGGTACGGACATCCTCACATAATTCACAAGGAAAGGACACCAGACTCTTACTGCAAACTGCAAGGGGGCGCTATCACTGCAAGAGGGTGCTATCACTGCAAGAGGGCGCTATCACTGCAAGTCAGGACTGCTGTGAACCAAAGGCGCTGAAGAAAGAAGAAAGAAGATAGCGCCCCCATCACTGCAAGGATTAAACCCTAACCTCGAGAATCGGAGATTAAAATACTTGAATTGCAAATTTGGTAACTTCCCGATTAGCTTTTCACTCGGACGATCACAATTCGCATCCCACTCGAAATTTCGGTTCATGTAATTAATCCAGTAGCGGTTGGTTCCCATCCACTTGCCATGCTGCAAACTTATCAAGGCCAAACAAAACGTGTACATCTACATATGAGCGTCTGCTCTAATAGCGTCTACGATAAGCACCTTGAACAGCAGGCACTGTCAGCATTTCCACCCTGTTACCGTGAATAGACCCTGTGTCGAGTTCACAGCCCTTTTCCAAGTTAGATGACCCCTTCTCTGCTTTATGATTGCCTCGTACCGTCTGTAGGGTATACCACTGCACGATGTTGACCCGAGGACTTCTCGCTGTTCTCCAATTCACACCCGTGCAGCCTGCAGCTGTGCGTTTTGAGACCCCAAACACTTTGCTAATACAGTAAGCTCATTTCGACGATTTTTTACTCTCTTTGCGACTTTAAAAGACAGCCTGAGCTTTCCCTTCCCTCACAGAACACCTACGAAAGTTTCCCCTGCACCACAGAGTTCTCCCTTCAATCCTCACAACTTGAACTCAAGCAACTATGCCGTGCACGTCTTGTTTCTACTCCGGACATTCAATGCCATACTAACCTATCGTTCACCACAGATATCTATCCTGACAACTACATTGTCCTTTGTCACGGGTTCCTGGGCACGGACGGCATGATGGGTGTCAACTACTTTAGAGGTGTAAAGGCAGATTTGGAGAGCCAAGGCTGCAAAGTAGTTGTACCAAAAGTTAGTATGACAGGCAGTATCGACGAGAGGGCCAGTCAGCTAAACTCGCAAATTAACGAATTGCTTGGCCTTCGTCCCGGTGCGAGCACTGGCAGGCCCGACGTCCATCTTATTGGTCGGTCATCTCCTTTTTTTTCGCATAAAAGTCCTGATGTCTTGTCGAATCAGGCCATTCTATGGGTGGCCTCGATGCCAGACGTCTGGTGCACATGCCAGATCTCAGATACAATGTGTTATCCATCACCACGATATCGACGCCCCATTACGGATCACCCGTCGCTTCATTGTCCGACAGCTTGGGTGAGCTATGATACACATCTCCATCGACGTTTCCACTGAGTCCATGGTTTCTCAGGTTTTGTCAGTAGAATTCAGTGCCAAGTCCTGCTTGGCCTTCTGTCGGGATCTGGAAAAGCCATGCGTGATATGACGCCGCAGAACATGGCGCACTTCAACGCGAGTTACAAAAATGTGGCGGGAAATCAAGTATTACAGTATCACGTCGAAGTTTGATCCTAGGATCAATCACCTCTTTTAGTACGTCTGCCTCTTTCGCCGCAGAACTGGCAGCTCATGGGATGGATGTCAGTGTCTCTAACAAACATATCAAGAATCGCAACGACGCGAGATACCCCGAGGCTTTCGGAGAGAATGACGGAATGGTTTCTGTCAGCTCCGCGAAATGGATATGTGGTGACTGGTTTCAGTATCTCCTTATTTCACTCAACACTTGGAGTAGGGCGAGTACCTCGGTTTAGAGGGAGATACCAGCCATATCGGCGTTGTATGTTTCCCGTTTGGTTTCTTTCTGGAATTCTCATCAACGAGTTCCCTACTAGGTTGGTTGGGGCATTACAGGCATCACAGCAGGTGACTCGAACTACGACACCGAAGACATGTATCGCCGGCTCGTGCACAATGTTGCCAGGAAGGTTGAAGGCAAAGCGTAATGAGATGCGTATCGTTGGATGGGTGTATCATTGGAATGACAGCACGCAGGACGGATCTTTAGTTTCTTTTCTTCTTGTTTCTGCCTCGATCTTGTACTTCTCTCAGTCTCATTTCTTCCCGGAGTCGGTTGGCGCTGGTGCCCTTTCCTTAAACCGTTGGAAATATGTATACCCACTGGTCCCTTGTCACAAGTATTTGGCGTGTGGAGACGACGCAGTGCATCCAGCCACTCGGAGGTCCAAACACCGCAAGTAAATGATTTGACCAATTGGCAAACCCTGATTCAAGCTGAAACACATAAATTATAGACTACTTGTCCCAATCCAACTCCGTGCCACGAGACCCAGATGCTGCATGTCAGATCGAACCAAACACTCCGTTAACTTGGGTAACAAAAGCCACAGTGGCGTCGGACGATGCCAAATCCACTTACCTCAGTCGTGCTGAATAGAATTTACCCTCAGTCTGACAGCTTGGAGGTTTAAACTCTTCTCCAGACCCAACGCGTCCTGTAGCAATGGGTACTTGCTATCTCCCGAAACTATGACCGTCTCAAGTGAAGGAAGTTCCATCGATATCGACGGCAAAGACGCCTCCAATTTTTCATAGTCTGGAGCGCTGCTTGCTGCAGAGACGGGTACAGCGACAGATATGATCCGGATGCCGATAGGAAGAAAAGGTGCCGCCTTGCTGAAAACATCCCAATCGACATGAACAGTTCGTAACGATTGATACCATCGCAAGGAAGGTTCGAACGACCACGGCCAGCAGTCCTCGATCCAGAGCTCTTCGAGACAACCAGATAGAAAATCTGGAAGCTCAAAGTTATTGGATCGGAAAGGGTGACAAGTGTCAAACAATTCAAGACATTTCAACCTTGCGTTTGACCGTGGTAGAATCCGAGATAGGTCCTCGTTCACGAAGGTGCAGTGTTCTAATCGAAGCTTCATGAGCTGCGAAAACTCGGGCCACATGGAGTCCACCCTCGAGTTTGTCTGCGAGCCATCGAAGTGAAATCCATTGAGAGTGAGTTCTCGCAGAGCAAAAAATCGGACTGGTCTCGGGCTTCCAAGTATGGAATTCACATTAACGTCGGTGACGCGAATGGATCGTAGGTGCGTGTGCTCGGATGGTTCCGAGAAAAGGCCAAACTAAAAAGCAGAGAAATAATTAAGAGTGCGTCCGACCGTAAATAGCAGGAGATGTTCACCTCAGCCATGACATCGATTTCCTGGACCAAGTCGCAAGCTGTGAAAATATTGGCGGATAGCAATCGAGTAGGGGTAGTGATTGATGCGGCCGACCGCGATACGGGAAGGTTTGGTGCTTTTCCGCGCGGCAAGTGCAGGACTTTGACCCATGAACCAAACGAGGGATTGGACAGAAGGGTGCGATACAAAATTTCACACTGCTTCATTGTCTGTAGATTTATATGCTCATACAGAGCTTCTGTGGCTGGGCCGCGCCAGGACATGCAAATGAGAGGGGCCAAAATGAGAGCAACATCCGGGACGCATGGCCGGAAGGGAGAAGAGGCGGGATTAGTAGGAGAGAACAGGTCTAATTGCGGCAGACGGGGTCGAGGTACCTCTCCAAGGATCATAACGATGACCTCCGGAGGGACTTTTGCGGCGATAGCAAGTTGCGTTTTTCTGTGCACATGCTAGAGTAGTTCCAGCGTAAGAAAGACAATGAAAGATGTTTGAGGACGTTACCTTGATTTGAATCTCTGATTCCGAAGGCTGCCTCTCCGATTTGAAAGTGTACAATATATCATTGTGCAAGTTTCAAGTCTTAGGAGAATAGCAAAATTCGGGGACATCGGTATCTCACCATTGTATCAATCCTGGAAGTCTGGCGTTCCGATTTGAAGGAAGAGTGAGCTCTGGCCAAGAGGTGTGCGATCGAGAAGTTCATGATATACCCCACCATGACATCAGCACCACCCGAACAGCCCGGCAGCTCCCGGGAGGACTCCCACGCTGCGTCGCTGACATCACCAGCCTAAGCTGCCCCGCTTCAAACCTCTCAGCAGCGGTGGGTAGGAGCCTGCGTGCGGCATGCTCCCAGCGGTGGTTGGTCTCTCAAATATTTTCGTTACATCTGGTGTATGGCTTCCCACTCATATCCAATACTCAAGACTCGTTGTACACCTCACAAAGTCAAGAGAGTGGACTACGAAATGAAGCCCGAAGCAGAGTTTCTGTCTCTTGCTGAAGAACTATGGTCTTATATTCTCAGCTTTCTTCCTTGCCGAGATATTCTTCGTTGCACATCCGTGAGTCATAATTGTGTTAACGTCTTAGAACAAACTTTAATACTGACCATCCCTCTTGCACTGGCAGGTATGTAAGGCCCTTCGCCAGACGTACATGTCTTCTTCCGAGCTTCAGTACATCGTTGAACTCAGTGGCCAACACTTACTCCCCAACACGGACGGTCTCACTCCTAATTCCCAGCGCCTACAACTCTTGAGGGACAGAGCGCACGCATGGCTCAATTTTGATGTTCACTCTTCCACAACGATTACCATGCCAGAAATGCCGTACGATCAGGGAACATTCTCCACTGATGTGCATTTCTACTTGTGGGACGGTGCTTACAATTCGGCCATGATCATTCCGATGCTATCAAAGCCCTCGCAACAAACCATTAAGCGCAGCTGGTCTCCAGGAACGTTGTGTACAGTTCCTCACTCACGCAAGCTCGAAGTGTTAATGGACCCAGCACAAAACCTGCTTGCTGTGGTGTATATGGGTTATAACGAGCATAAGACGCTCTGTATTGACCTTAAAGAGCTGGATAGTGATAGTGTTCACCCCCTAGCTGCTGGACGGACGCTTTTTGTGTCTAAGGTACCCAAACACAACGACGACGACCACATTGGAACAAGAGACACGACACTCAAAGGTTGTGGGAGGCGCATTGCGTTCCAGCATCTTTGTTTGGTTTCAGGCAAAGATGAGGATAATGGAGATTTCTGCGAGTATATATCGCAGCTATAGATTTGGGACTGGCAACACTCAACGACATCTAGAGTGAGTTGATTAAAAATCATTGAAATGTCGAACGACTTGGTTGACTCCGTTTAGAGTGTCCTCACTGACGTAATACGTAACTCAGCTATTGGCCCAACCGATTTTTGTTTTCTCGAAAACAATAGGTTGCTAGTTGTCCTTGAGGATTTGAGGCTCTATTCAATCGCAGATATGTCATGGACGCCGCAATTACTGGCGTGCTTCCTGCTGCCCTTCTTCCTGTGGGATTTGCAGTGCCTCTTTCCAATAGATGATATCGAACGTAGTGCACAGCTGCAGACGCAAGCCCGACAAACGATGCACACCTCAGACCCTACAAATCAACTACTATGCCTTACCGCGTCTGACGTAGTCTTCGTCATTTCTACGAGGATCTTCTTCGACCTTGATGGAATAGAAGTTGCAACGCCAATACCATGGAATCATTGGGGTCCTTCAAACTCCCGTGTTCTTGCGCACCCGGATCGATTTCGATGCAAAATTCACGTTCGCGGGAATCGACTTTTACAGTCATTCAAAGTCGATGCGGGTTCCAAATTACGTATGATGGACTTCAGCCCGCTAGCTGTGACGAACAGGCGGGGTCTAGGACGTGTAGTGAAAGAGCCGTCGACGATATACATCAATGGCCCCTTTGGAGACCCTGGGGTCAGCTTGACAACGTCTTTGCCTTACGTTGAGGTCGTATCGGATAAAATATTCGATGCGTTACAGAACATATGGGTTGACAGGGATGGAATCTATCTGCTCAAAACAGTTGTAGAGTACACTGTTGTAGGTTCTGAACGGCGTTTTACAGGGCTCTCAACGAGGCTTGAGACCATTGACTTATAGCGTAGAGTCTGTTATCAGCTACAGTAGACATGCTCATAATGCATAGCGTAACAATGCATAAATCTCATAATGCATGGACTTTTCAGGATCCCGATGATGTTCCTATGTAATTGTATACATATTGCATATTGCATAATGCATGGCCTCGGCGTGGCTTGTATGCATTATGAAGTGCGAAATTAATAGGGTGGGACATAAGGTGCTGCATAAATGTATTGTTCCGCTTGTGCGGCATTGTTTCTTTGAACTATGTATAGAAGCTAGCGAGCAATTACAACAGTATCATACACAAGAATGTCCCTAAACTCGAAGCGTAAACCCCGCGATAAGCCCACAGCATGCAACCGACCTGCGAAACAGCGGAAAATCATCACGAAGGACACTGCTCGAACTTCAGCGCTTTCACCTGAATGCTCTTCTTGTCTATCACAACTTCACTTCGTACATTTCGTGCTCAACTACGACGAGAAGAACTACTTAACGCTAGACAGACCTCTCTAGAACAATTTTTCTCGGTATAATCAGCAGATACTATAGGTAATTTGAAGTCACACTTTTGGCGGAGGTCACATGCGTCACATAAATGTGACATATGTGGTGTTGCATATCTCTCATAATGCATAAACTATTGGCGGTCCCGACAGTATGCATTATGAGCATGTCTACTGTAGTCAATTTAGCTAGTTAGTTCTGATGGCGAATCGATGACCTTGTCAATGCTTAGACTAGTTTCAAGACAGGGTCTTCTTGACGGACTGTGTTGGAGTTGTACCATGGAAGTGAGCTGAGTGATTGAAAAATTCAATGTTGCGGAGGTACTACAATCTCGACATAGCAACGAAGTGAGTGTCAATGATAGTTCGAGTGTAAAGGATGATTGATTTACAAGACATGAGAGTGGACGATGGGGGCAAGTAGACAAGAGCGCCGACAAACGGGGATGCGATGAAGAAAAAGAAAAGAAACACAGCTCGCGAATCTTGGAAGCACAAATCTTTTGAGGAAGCGCACGGACCAAACTTCTCCAGGAGAGAAGTGCACGATGGATTGACGATGGAGAATCGCAGGGGGACGTGGTACAATAAAGAAATTAATGTGAACGAGTGACACTAGCTAAGAGCTCATCAGAGTCATCTTGCCTTACAAGAGTGAGGGCAGAGAGGGACATAGATATTGTGCCGAGTGTTGAAAATGAGGCGGAGATCTTTGCGAATCTTTGACGAGGCGCAAGGACCTAGCCAATTGACAAGTGCGCGATTGAGCGAGAAGCATCGATGAAACATCAATGGGACTGTACTGTTCTGAGTGCTCACAGATCAGTCTAGAGCCTTTATGATCATACGGATCAAGAACTGCGCAGGCAAGCCCATCAACTCGAAACTGACACCAAAAGATACTCCGACCTTCAATGCCAGCAGCCTCAAAAGCGCATCTGCATTTATCCAAATCTCTCGCTCCCTTTGCAATGGCACCTCCCTTCTCGCGCGTATCGATGACCTTCATCATACGCCAGAGTCCACGCCGTTGCTCCTGCACCGGCTTCGCACCTTCATTCGATAGCATCTTTTGTTTCACTGGTAGGCACTAAGTTGCATCTCCTACAGAACACTAATACTATCCCTGAATCCACATGTCAGGCTTGCTGTAGATACGTGGTGTCTCGCATGCAAGTTAGTGTTTCAGGAGTAGCGCGGCGGTCACTTGTAATGTGCTTCGCCATCATTGGCTTGATCGCTGCGGTAATATCGTACATTCATCCTGAAGGAGAAGCAGTTTTTCGTTCCTGCCGGCATCATTGACTGGCAACTACCCTCTCGGCACACTCGATTACACGACTTCTCCTGACCACTATAAGTTAATTCGATCTACAGGTCGTCATGCGCAACCATGGCCACCATACGGACGCGCAGCCCTACATATGGGCTGGCTCATATATGCACGAGATTATGCATACAAGCTGTCATTGATGATTGATACGGGCTGTACGGCCTATCATCGAGCGATGGCAGGATACTACTGTTACACGCATTCTCATCGAAGACCACCGCTAACATCAGATTCTTCCTGTGTTTGCACGAGCTAAGTCATTGTGAGACTGATTCGCGGTTCACGACACTACAACGTGCTACTGTCGTTCTCGCCTGCACAACCAGCCACATCGTCGGGCAGACCTTACCCGTTTGGCTTGTATGTTTAGCTTGAATTCATCGATTTATCCTAGCCAAGTGGTTAACAGGTTCGAGATCTGTTTGTGCAGGTTTGAAACCCGCCGACAATGTTTTTCTCCATGATTTGCACCTTGTGCGTGAGCTCATGGAGAGATCATCGAACGTCAACGTTCCATAAGAGTCATGGCCAAGTTGTTACATAACAGATTCAAAATCTGTTCCTCCCTGATGGTGCAGGTTCGAAACCTGCTGATAATAGTTTTTCTCTATGATCGCACCTCGGGCATGAGTTCATGGAGGGGTCTTCGAACGTCAACCGTAAGACTTCATGGCCTAAGTTGTTAACAGATTCCAAGTCTGTTCTTTCCGAATTGTGCAAGTTCGAAACCTACCGATAATATTTTTCTCTATGATCTGAATGCTGCGTGCCATACTGCGATGGCAGTCGTTTAAATTGGGAGCAACATCAAATTGTATGTGTCGTCAAATACTCAGTACATGTGGTGATATCTACTATAACGTGAAAGTTCGGAATTGAAGGACAGAAAGCCTAGCGGGAGCTAGAAGCAGACAAACTCGTTCGTCCGGTGCGTGAAAGACACGGGAACCACCTTGTTAGAACTGCAAGACATCCGATGACTGGAACATATTCAATGTCTAACGGGGAAGGGGGTCTGTTACTAGTAGCTGCGATGGTACTTCCGGTCTACAACGTTACCATGAGTCACTGGGGTGGCTCCGTCGATTACATTGGATGTCCCTGCTGGTAGCGTGCTGCTGCTTGAGGCACCAGCCTGAGCGTGGGTTTACTGGATAGGAGGATGTGGTGGCTGCGCCAACCTATGCCTTTCTCCACTGTGGGCATTAGCGGTGCGCTACGAGACAATATCAGCATCACGAGACGGATATCCAAAAATTGGGAAAACTCGCATATTTGTGTCGTGTCGCAAAGACGTCCACAAGGGGAGCCCTGCGTTGGCGAGGAGGAAAAGAGATGATTCACCATTGGTGTAGTTTCATCCGTGGTACCCGTCTCCTCGTTACAATTGCTCCCACGACAAGAGTGGGATCTGGACTTGGGGAAACAAGTGGGCAGCGGAGCAGTTGAAATGTAGCTCGAATCCGTGTAACCGAGGTTTAAGAAGCGCACGCACGTGAGTCACGTTCAAATTCATCCATGCACTTCCCGCCATTCGTAGTCGCAGGAGAATGGTCATCCATTTTTTTTATTTCATCCTTTTCACTCAGAGCATCACTTACTGCAGGTACCATTCAAAAGACTTTGACTCCACACATGATCGAGATGGACGGTCTGGTGGCAGCGGCGGTGGGTGTCTTGTACGGGGTCGGGAGGGTTGCGTGTACAAAGGTGCGCTGTCATCATCACAGCTCCTGCCAGTGTGCAAATGAAGCACTTGTGACCTAGGCTGTGCCGCGGCTGGTGCCATCGGCTGCGTCGTGTTCTACCCTCACCTGTGGTAGCGTTGTGATTAAATCCCCATACACACTCACTACCTGAGGGCTGTTTTGGAGGTGTGCATGGATGACAGCTCTTTTTATGCATGCTTACGTCCATTCCCCACGTCTGGCGATAGGACGATGGCTCTCCACCAACATGCTCTTGATTTCCTCCCCTACGTCATTTGCTAGTCGCTCCTTGTATTTTTGAGTGTTACATCTGCAGCTGCCGCAGGTCTTTACGTTCGCAAGAATTCTTCCTTGGTCCTGACATTGCTCTTTCACGGGTGTTTCATGTACGAGCACCCGTTTGCGGCAGCACGATAGGATGAGATACGGAGACACGTTATGGGCGGTTTCCTGTGCTTGCTTGCTATCCGTTTGATTTTTCGTACGTCTTTCCCATCATGCCCCTCAGTTGTTATCTACTACGAGGTAATATGTTGAATGGCTCTTTCTCAGTAATGACCAATTCATGTCCTCCTTGGCATACCCAGCGTTCAACCCACTTTACCTCGATGATAAGTTCTCGATGTGTGGATCAGAATCTTTCTCAGAGAACGTGGATAATGATCGCCGTGGTGATTTCCATGGGAAAAACCCTCTTCTGGGTGCCTTGCTATGCAGGTAACATGTTCTGATGCAACCGGAGCTGCGACTCTTGCGACCACACTAGGATAAGACTATGCTCGATGCTCATTTCCCATATTAATTTCTTTAATGTCCACGGAATGCTGCATTGCCTGGATCGTATATCTTATAAATGACCCATAGCTAAGCGAATTGTCACCATTGACCAGTATGAGTGTTTTACAAGGCTCTCAAGCTGACGTGCTCTTGTGGTCAAAGGTGAGTACAACTTCTGTAATCGAGGTAATCCTGGATCATCAACGTCTCATCCCAGTACTATTATGGTGCGGCTGTTGTCTATCAAACCAGTTGCTTTCGTTGATCCATGTTTCCTACCCTGATAGTTGCATTGACATCGCTTTGGGTGAGCTATATAATGTATCATGACCGTGCAATGTTTCATTGTATTAAGATATATGACTGCATACTTTGCATGCCTGACTCGGTAAGTGGAACTTTGCTTGAACGCCCTGTAGTATATACTCTGAGCTGTAGTTGATGCAGGTCGCTTTTATTCTTGAATCTCGGTGCGGGCTTGCCATGGTGTTTTATCTCGCCTGCAGTTACCTTCCATTTGCCTTCATGTTACTGAATATGCTTGGTGAGCATCGGATTTACACCTCCGCATTGTCATCAGGGTGTAACGCGTTCATGATCTTTTGCAGTGACTTTTCTGCCTCGTGGTTCATACACTGTATGGTCAAATGTTGTAAACATGCGAATTCAACTCAAGCCCCCATCATAGCTTTGTCGCTTGATATATATAACAAATATTTGTGGGTCTAATGATGGTTTACTTCGACGCATACTGACTCTGCGCCTATCACCTCATTAGGTGTGGGGCTCCTGTCGATGTTTTCCGCCGAGTGTGGGTTTACCGATCGAACTAGCTATTACCGATCCTGCGTTCTAACATCTGCACAACTCCCTGATGGTTCAGGCATCTTCATACTCAGAACACTTGCAGTATGGGAGCGGGATAGAAGGTTCATGGTGTTCAAAATCATCAACGTCATCGTGAGACCAATACCAGGACTTGAAGGCTGCAGCCGACTCTAGATAATGTCTGACTCATCTTCCGCAGGCCTATCTAATACCAATCCTCGTCTGCTTTCTAGAATTTATCCCGTCAGTGGGTGAGTAAATGTCTCAAAGCATTTGCCTGCTCAACTCACAACATCTAATATATTTTCGTAAAGGAGAATGTTCGATCCCTGGGGGTGTCGGACATCTGGATACGAAGGCAAAGTCTCCAGTGATTGCCGTGTACTGCATGCTAGTTGTTGGCGAGTTAGGTCGGTATTAGGAGCTGCTATTCAAACATGAGCTCAAACTAACCGCGTGCCTTTCCATGTACACACTTTCAGAAATATTGGTGTTTGTGCTATATCGCGCCTTCGAGAGTCATGGTGGCTGGAAGATTGAAAACCGTCTTATGCGTAGTCTCATGCATCATAATCTATTATACTTCAGCTGCAGCTTTGGTTCGTGCCCAAATCATTATCGAATATATATTCACTTGCTGAATGGCATAGCTTTCTCACTTGGTGTCATCCTCGCTACGGTCTTCCTCCCGGTAAGCCACCGTGCACACTCAAAGATGCCCCATTAACGCGAGACATAGTTTCCGGTGGTGCACATGATTGCAGAGTGTGTTTAATCTCACTTGGAGGAAGCGATGGTTACTCATTCGGCAGCAGGACTCAAGTCGTTGCTCTATCTCTCTTGGTCACGCGAATGCACAGGGACTTCTGGAGATCGGATCGTGTTTCTTGCGGAAACGATGGAGTGGATCTCTCTCTCTCAACGTTCATGTCAGCAGCTCCAGATGTCATGTGAGTGTAATCCCCCTTTAAAGCGATGTGCAGCTAACATACGACCGAGGAAAGACACTAGTAGACCTTGTCCCGACGTGCGGATTGGCGGACGCTCGGGCGTTGAATATGTAATCACCACTACGGACTACTGTGTTTTGAAGGTACCCGATGCATGATCGTGTTGTTTAGTTATGCAGTTCGTCCGCTGGCTGAGCCTGACTCCATTCCCGTTCAATGTTGAGGCTTTTTCGATGTTCACAGACACATCACACGCTCGTCGGATACATATTTTTCACTGACTTTCAGCACACGCTAGTTTTGTTACGTACTGGTTCGCTCTATTGTTTGTCTTGAATGATCTCAGGGGTATGCCGATCTATCATTGGTCGTTGTATGCGATCTCTATCATATGACCCACGGTTCCCTGGAATCTCAGATTTATTATTATAGTTTTATTCAAATCTTCGAGGTTATGCAGATCATGTTTATACTAGGACCATGTCTGATCTTTAGCATTCGAGCATATCACACTAAGCTCGTGGCCGACTCCAGTGCAGCAACCGACACAACTTCAATATTTGGTTTTCCAGGAGCTTGTACCATGGGAGGTACTCCTTGTAATTCACGCTGTTGGGGTACTCTTCATGGAGCACGGGCTGTTTCGTTATGTTATTTAGTGTTCCGAAGTATATTTAAGAGTCGACTGACAGTGAAGTGTAGCACGTACGAGAAATGCGTGATATGATTGTTACTTGTCGGGTACGAAGGAAGGAGCAGGAGTATTTGTTCAAGGTTTCATCGCGATACTCGTACTTGTATGTAGAATGAGTTTATCAAGCGACGTAGCTGGATTGATGAATCGAGTCATGGTTCCTCCATTCTTTATCATGCGATCACGATAGAAACTTCCTCAGCATTCATTGGATAGGGATGTGGATTCGATGGACGGTATAACACATGATAAGAATAAAGGAGATTCGTATATGCTGCAGCGAGCGTCTTAGTAAAAATGATGGAGAGATAGATATACTGAAAGCACGACGTAGTTGATAATGATGATAATGATGGCGCTGACACGAGTCCAGGGGCCAGTAGTCTGCGTAAAACAATCAAAATGATCATACGGAACGCCGCAAATAAAAACCAAACGCTAGATGAAATTCGTAACAAAAATAAACCCAGGATCATGCAGATATCGTAGACAAGTGTTGGAACGTGACCAACCAAATAATGGCGAACCAAGAACCGTCCGTCGCAATCGGTAAGTCGTCGCAGCAGGTCCATGTCGAGTCGGTAGCAGCTGTGTACTAGCATTCCATCCACACAAAAATTCCCGATTTCCGAATAACATCTAGAATATCCAGCAGCTGTCCCATTCTCGTATTTGTCCTCACCCCCACGTCCGCATTGCCCCCAAGAAGCACTCATCGCGGCCCATACCCATATGCGGCTTGCGGGCCTGGTGATACCCTACCAGCACCGATGGCAGGGCTTGCCGGTCGCCCATCAAGTGCATATCCCATGGCCGCCTGCGGACCAGGGGATGCGCGGCTTTGCGCGTCATATCCCATCTGTGGACCTGGACTCCTGGTCCGGGCCATCCGCGTCATCTGGATGGCCTCTGTATTATGGCCATCCGAGAAACCGTCACCAAACGTATTTGGCACGGGGCCACGATAGGGATCGTAGTAGCCTGGTTGGTCATAGGTCCCGGGTTCGTCGTGGTAGGGTTGGTTGGGGTTGAGATGTGGGAGGGGAGGGACAGCGTATGGGTCTGGTGAACTTGTATAGGTTTCGGGGAGCGAGTTGGCGGCAACGGAATGGGCGTATCCACCGGGACTGGATGCGCGTGCGAGGTTCACCTCGGATTCATTTTCTACACCGAAACCTGACCGGCCCGTAGATTTGGTTGGCAATGCGTGAACATCAGAGCCATGAGTGTTCAGCTCTGGCCACTTGATTGCTTCATCTGATGCGGTTATTACATTGTGAGGTCATGATAGATTTACAAATCACAAATCAGAAAACGCACTGTCATCAAAGTCTGTGAAGCGTTTTCTGGTGAACTTCCAGATAAAGAATGAGATGATGCCAATAACTGCAACACCACCCGCTACAGAGAGACCAACAATGGAGCCCGTGCCAAGGCCACTAGAGCTACCACTACTAGCAGAAGAAGATTGTGTGCTCGACGGGCTCGCGGTGGGCGCGGCTGTAACGACAAGAGTACTGGTAACTTCCTGTCCAGCAGAATTGGTGGTAACCTGTAACGAGGTACTCAGCGGAAGGGGAGCCGTGGTCGGGGTGGTGGTGGCAGTGGTCTGGGTTGGTGGTGTGGAAGTGGTCTGGGTGGTGGTGGGGGTCGACGGTGGCGTAGTCGTTGCTTGGGTCGGGGTAGTGGTAGGAGGTGTTGAAGTAGTCAAGGGTGTTGATGTCGTTTGCGGTGTTGTAGTTGTAGGGGTTGTGGTAGGTGGGGTCGTAGTGGGGGTCGTAGTGGTAGCCCCCACGGGAGGTGCAGATATAGTTATTTGGCGCACATGAAGATTAGGCTTTCGCTCTTCAAGTAGCTGATTTGGAGCATGTGCAACTGATACCAAAAAACAAGACGCCACTACAAGAAGCAGCAGACATCGCGATGTCGTGCTCTTCATCGCGCTCTTCATCGTGCGGGTTTAAGTTGATTGTCTAATGTCGATTAATGAGCGGTCTCTATGGTATTTTTTGAGGTTAGCACGTCGTATGAGGTATCGTCGCCGCCGCTTGGGGGCGTATGGTACGAAGAGGGGATTAACGACGACGCAGGTAAATGTGAATGAAAGGAAAGTCTAGTAAAAAGCAGAGCGGCAACGAGTGACCGGTGGCAGTGTTCACTGTCGTGACATCACGGTAACAGTGTCACATCTCATATCAACGGGCTCTGCCCGCGCAGTAAGGTACAATGATGGACAAAACATTAAGCCTGTGCGACATGCTATAAGTAAGTCTTCGTCGTTATCGAGCAAGCGCCCATCCTCAGTCCAATGACCTCCTCCCCAACAGTTTCGCAATCTCTCTATGTTCTCTAAGCCAATCCGAAAACCCTCTCGTCTCCCTTTCCTGCATCTCCCGTATTTCAATGAGATAGTTAGCAAACACAATCAGGGTGCCATAGCGATATCTGCGTGCAGTGAGCGCGCGTCAGGTAGTTATGTGGACAACACATGGAAACAACTCACAAGTAATTCACCGCAACGTTCATCAGCTTCCGTTGCTTCGCGCTTCCCTTTTCTAGGGCCTCTACCTTGAGTTTGTAGCTATGCTCCTCATCAGCACCAGAAAAAGGCACGAGATAGTTGTTTCACTTACTCGTATATTGACTTGCGAAGATTCTGCACGTCTTGCATAAGATCAATGGCACGGTCCGTCAGGCGCTTTGCAATTTTGCCGTGAGACAAAACGCCGACAAGTTGCAATATAGTCTTGTACTCCCCTATCAGACCATATCGTCAGACATGCAATACTCAGGCTTGACTGTCAATCACACCTTGCCGGTAAGCCTGTTCCTCTGAGGGACCGTCGATGGAGTCGTATTCAACAGACTCGGGATCTTCCTGTCCGTCAATGTAGCTCTCTTCGCCCTGCCAATTCATCGTTGTTGATATCAAGCAGGCTGTGACCATCCCCGTGGTTGTACGACCACGGCCCATCTGACAATTGAATATGAAGTCGTCTGCCTCTGGATATCCAGACCGGACACGTTCCAGTAACTGTGACAGAGCATCAGGTAACGGTGCTTGTTCGTCGGTCTGTAAACTCCCATAAGCGCTTGTTTCATATGAAACCTTAGTTCCTCACGATGGCAACTCGACCATAATTGATCTATCATACAGAATCAGCAACGGCAGACCTGAGAATTCAAGAATGTCGCGCTGACCTTGAACCCTTCCTTAGCCATAAGATCGAAAACATCTCTTGGGGTCATAATATCATCCTCGTCCACCGTCTCCCATATGGGTATGATAGAGAACACGCCAGGCCGCTCCTCAAGCTCATCATGCAGAAGGATACGTCCATTACCCATTCTGACCTCACGTATAACATCCTTCTTTAAGCGTTCCTCCATAGCCTCCACCATGGCTGTTGTGACCCCAGTTGCTCTGCACAATATCAGCCTACTGTACCGCGTGGTTCATAAACACTCACTCCACGTTTTCAAGTGGCTTGTCCACGATCCGCAAAACATGTGGGCGGCCTGCGATATAGAGGACCGGTTCCTATGTCGCTTCAGTCATGATGAAGCGAACATCGACATTCCTAGCCTCACCTCTCGCAGGGATGTCCAGTACACCATGCTGTGACCTTGTGGATCAGCATCAACGCGTGCTAGCGCTCGCCGCAAACTACAGACACGACGCGGTGAGAACTCATTCCATCAATATACTACAAACCTACCCTTGAACTGTAGGCATTCCGCTGTAGAACACAGTCAGCGAACGTCAAGTGTCATCCCTCGGGGAACACACCTGCCACACAACATCTTCTCATCAACCAGATCTATAGGAGAAGAAGCCCGAGAAGAAGCCAGCTTCAACGTCAGTGGCACGCGACGGAAATTAGGAGAGCCTTCGATCCTCCTATACGAGGAAGTCATTTCAGTTCACGCTTCTTTGGATTTGTGAAAGGACGCACTCAGGGAGCGACATCTTTTGCAGATTGGAGAAAAAGTCGCTCTTGAGAATGGTAGATGCAGAGAGAATGCCGCCAGATCGGTTTACTACCACTTGCCTGACTTCGTCGGGACGAGCTACACTCTCATTCACGTCCGCACGCTCGAGTGGCTTGAGGGCGTGCAAGCCTTCCGCAATGAGCTCCTTCTCGAACGTTTTGATGACTATGCCATGCTGAGAAGTGAAACACTTCAGTAAGGTACAAGAATGATCTCCTTACCTGGGCGATTCTCAATGAAACTCTTGAAAGTCTCAAATGACTGCATCGTGTCTGGCTCAGTAGATCGCAGATACGCCTGAAACAAAATGAGCTCAAAGTAGCGTCGCAAATTATGCATCCCTTGGCCAGTTCAATACTAGGATAAAAAAGGGAAAGCGTTGTCTTTACCTTTTGAAGCATGGATGCGCTTTTGCTTCTCGTCAGTCGCTTTCTCAGCTAAAATACGCTCGTCTTCGATGGAGTCTCGGAGATTCATGACAATCGCACATCGATCAATGACCTCGTCAACAGTGTTCTTAACTGCAGGACCTTTCCGGACGATTCGAAGGAGATCTGTCTCAATCTCAGTGGTATACCTAAACAAGAAAGGCTAATAACGTACTATTGATGACTTGATATGAATGGCGCTGATTTCCAGCCTCATCCTGAAACATATCAGAAGTCATTGACATTGACAACGAGTGAGGCTCCACTCGAGGCGACCACTGAGAAAGCGCCCGGCTGTCATTCAGCCATTGTTGAATGAGGACAATCAACACCTGCGTTGCGAGAACATCAATAATAACAGTCTTTCGCTTCCACCTGTACTCACGGAAGTTAGAGTGCTCCTTCCTCGCCCAAGCTGGCAATTGACGACCGTAACCGTGCGGGAGGAGTCTGTACGAAGAACAAGGTCCATGAGGTCACTGATGTCTGCAAAATCAGGAGGACGCTCGGATGTGATCGGGATCCGAATATATTGAAGATCCAAGCCATGTCTAGATTTACGGGATGCCATAATGTCCTTGAGCACCGCGACGTTCGAGGACCGTACTTCTTCCCATATAGGAATCACAGATCCATCTGAGGTCTCTGTGTGAAGAAGCAACCTTCATTTTATTTCCGGGTATATAAATTACGGTTTAAAACTGCGAGTAAACAAAGACACACCTTCCCCCAAATGCTTCAAGCTCTGCAAGGACATCATCTTTCAGACGTTCTTCTAAGACTTCCAATCGCGATGCAGAAATTCCTCCATAATCTATAACAGTCCAGTCCTTCAGGAACATTATCAAACCTAAAACCTGAGTATGCAAACCTTTCATGTTTCGGAGGGAGAAGCGCTCGCGCCTTAAACAGTAAGGCGCGCCGTTGACATACACAATGGGCTCTTCCCTCAATGTCACCCACACGACTTTGTTGGCATCAGGGTGGGCCTCTTTCACACGATGCACCACCTCATCGACTGCGGATTCAGTTGGTTGGCCGCTCGCATATATGTTAGTCCCAGGTATGTTACGAAAGTTGATAGCCCCGCGGACTGAGTCGGACACACGATGAGATTCTGAAAGCCACTGGTCTGACTTGAGAAGCATGCTATTTGACAGACAGAAGTCAAACACGTTGCAAACACGCGATGCTGACGTACCTCTCTCGCAAAATAATTCCACTCCGATTCTGCGGCAATGAATAAGGCCCGAGTAGTACGTGTTATTCAAAGAGCAAACCTTGACAACATGGTCACTATACTCATCGCCGAGCAGCTGACCTCCGGCAATCTCCACATCATTCTTCTGTCCAGCCACCAGAGATTTATCTTCTGTTCCTGATCTCGACAAGAGAGAGAGGTCGTTGACAGGTGCAAAAATATTGAGTCTCGAACCATATGTCTTGCGGAGAAACAAGACTTGACTGTAAACATGTAGGTCACCATTCAATGTTTTCCGAGTCACTGATATGAGGGGGACAGCTTACTTCCAAATTTCTATTCTCGCCTAACGATTAAGACGTCAGCGCGGTGATCGGGGGACATTCCATCGATTGTAGAGAATAATGTACCTTCAACCAATCCGAAAAGGTTATCTCAAAGTCCTCGACAGAATCAACATAGCTCGCGAAGGTGATCATGAAGAAACTAGCGGGTATTCGGTAACAGTTATCAAACAGTAGAGTCACAACAAACCACGTACTATTTTTCCAGCGCACTCCGAGCCTTGGATAAAAGATCTTCTCGTTTGCTTTCGTCATTATCGGCCGTTGTGAGTGAATATTTGACCCTGTAGGTGAAGACGTCTTCCCGGAGATTATTGACATGATCACCTAAGGAAGTCAAGACATGGTTAGCGGCCAACCCTCAGTACATAACAATGACATTTTAAGGCACGAGATCTAAGACACAATGAAGCATGATGGTGCACCTACATGCATCTATGACACGGTCAACCAGTCTTTTAGCCTGTAAGCCGTGATCTAAACACCCGAGTAGACTCAGTATCACTCCATAATTGCCTTGATGCGCTTTGCGTAAGTTCTCCAAGAGTGTGGGTTGCGCCATGAGCAAGGCGATCACAGACTGCGAATGGAGATCTGCGAGAGATAAAGTGATTTCCGAGATAAGGCCGAGGTAGTACGTACGTCGCTGTAATACATAGGTCAATCTTAGGAGTGACTTATTTTGGTCCTGTTGTGCACTGGCATTTTCCAGCGCTTGAGCTAGCTTGATATCAGTGGCTGCCTTAGGAAATACCAAGCTCATCATTACTCGGGTGTAATCGAATGACGTACAGGCACCATACCTGATTTGTAGGCTGGCAAATGTATGTTCAAGGGATTTGTACCAAGAAAAGATTGTGAACTCACCGTACTGGTGCCGGGGCTGCCGTTACCCATCTTGTAGGACCCACTACCGAAATTGCTCAAGAAAGATGACCTACTCGGGTATGGATCTTCTAGACCCCTAGCAAGCAGCATCTTCCTCCTGACGATCACGGCGGCAACCATGGCGAATGTAGTTCGAACGGCACCCATACCGCAAGAAAACACGAGAGCGCTTCGTACCGGATCTGTGTTTTTGATAACACGTAGGTACGCATCTAGGTAGTTATCCTGGGTGGTGTAAGCGGTAAACCATAGTTAGAGATATGACGTGCTCACTTCAATGGGACGGTCGGGGGATATAGGGATACTGAAGTAATAGATCAGGGATGTGACCCGGGTGCCAGGATGCATAAACAACATACCGGTGATACTACAAGGAAGAGAGTATAAGGTGAAACTTAAAACAAGGAGAATAGATGAGAAATTGACGAAAGCATACCTCTACATTCCATCCATCCGCACGCATTTCGTCCCAGAGTTCTCGTGATGTTCTTACGTTGACCTTGTCAACATGAGTCCAGGTAGGCAAAACGGCACCGTCCCCGCTCTCGGCAGCTGTAACAGCTGACGTTCAACATTCGATGGAAGGAAAATATTGTATTGCTCACGCAGTTCATTGTGAGTTAAGATTAGGCCGCCATACCTGGCCAAATAGAATTAATGATGTCTCCAACAAGCGATATTGGATGTGTATCACTTTACTGATTCCTGTAAAATGTCGTTTTTCAGACGTTCTTCTATAGCTTCTAGATTTTCAGCGCGATCGGATAATGATAGGGTTCTTCTTGGTTCAGCAGAATCGCGCAAGACGAAGGGTCGTCCTGATATATACACTAAAGGACAAACATGAGAACGAATGCATCACCCAGAATCATGAATAAGACGTGCAAAATTTGATGCATTAAGCTAGGTCATGATTATGATTTGAAGATTGCGAGGAAACTTACCGATCGGTTCCTCCCGCGTAGAAAACCAAACGACATGAGACGGGCTAGTAGTGCCAGGGCGACAGCGCAAGACAGAGAGAATGGCTCGTAGACCCTGTGTGCGAGGTTGAGCAACTCCGAAAACGTTTGTATTGCGTGATGCCCTGAAGTTGGGAGCACCATGGACATTCAAGTCGAGATCAAGAGCTCGGCCTATTAAACTCGTTGTGAACTGACTTCACAGCAACCAATGATGATCAAGCGAACCAGATGGGTAATAATCGGTTTTCAAGATGAAGCCTCTGGACAACACGCTTCCAGTCCTCGTTTTGACAACAGATGGTTCTGCTCGCTTCAGATTGCCCATGAGATCAAGGGGTGCGACAGCTTGTTTTCCTGTCATCGATATGGTTGATTCGCTCGCGACGCGAGACGTTCTGAGAGCTTTGACATTTCTAGGTGCCAATTGAAGAGCCGAGCGATCCACCAAAGGTACTGATGCTGGACGTTCGGTCGCATCGTCTAGCGATGTCGCTGGAAGCTGGTTGACGTGCATAGCGCTTACTTCGAATGGCACAAAGCGGGGAGCTTGGTTATCCATACGATGAAACTAGAGACTACTAGTAGTTTGGCTGAAATGCCTCGAATCGAAGGTCCACTGTGTCACACGACTCGCATGAGGACAAGTCGTGTCGCATCCATAACATTACATCCACACGATGCGTGAGAATCGTTGACAACACTCATCCTTAATACTGCTAGTGGCTGAAACGAACGACTTTCATTTCCTTCCATCAAGGTCTGAGGCAGACTAGCTAGTGGCGGCTCGCTGAGCCATTTCCGCACAAGCTCGGCCGACACTTACCAAGCTTCCCTTTTCTTTTCATTTACCTTTCGACGACTTTGCGATAACGCGAGGCTCCAGTGCTACCTAATGGGTACTTGGGTAGAGTTCAATTGCGGCGGCTAACTAAGATCCAGTGGATGACTCTTAGTTAGGTGAATTGAATGAATCCTGCAGGTCTCATTACTCGATTCATATCAGTTCAGTTTCATTCGACCTCATATTATCACTCGGCATGGACCGAATGTGTCGTCTTCCTATGACAATCATACTATCGGTTACCACTCATTCGGTCAGATCAATATTAATGAGTAGTAACCGATAGTATGACGGGCTTGTTCACTGTCAAGTTTCCGAGCCTGCACCGCCCTTTCGCCACATACATATATTTTGCCATAATTTCGGGTTTCATCTGCTATTTGTGTTCAAGTTGGACATCGTGAGTAGCAGTTCGTCCCTTTGATGAAGTGTCAAGCCAAGGCCCATGCTGACAGCAGAACCACTGCAGGGGCTCGCAGGGATGTCTCGTGGGAGACGGGTGTCATTGTCGCTGACGTATCTCTTTCAATCCAAGTATGTATAATCGTGTCCATTGCATGTTGTGCCCACAGGAAATACACAGATCGGGAAAGCTCCTTGTGAAACTTGACCTAACCTTTCGTTCATCCATTCTTGCGAGTGAAACCCGTCATGATAGGATATGGGCATATGAGTGCTTGTCCCAGGAGGGCATGGTTTTAACATGATTGTGGCGGCAATTTTCTTTCCAGACTCAGATAGGATGCCCCGAAGATATTAAAGCTGCTTGTGATGCGTGGATTTTTATCATCACTCGAGATGTTCCTCTCTCCCATGATCTTTTTTTCTGCTATCATATGCCTCTTTCTAGTCCTTCACAGAGTTCGACGAAAAAGTTCATCCAATCTCTCCTTTCCCCCTGGGCCCAAGGGCTTGCCGATACTAGGTAACCTGCTCGACCTCAATGACAGTCAGCTGTGGGTTAGCTTCAGTCAGTGGGCATCGACACACGGTATAGTCCATCAATTTTCCAAGAAACAAATTTCCTTACTTTTTTAAGGAAACGTCATGTACTGTAAGCTGTTCGGACAGCAAATTATTGTTCTACAGTCGCAGGAAGCCGCCAAAGCACTGTTGGAGCGTCGCTCTAGTGTTTATTCTGACAGGCCACCAATCTCTAGCACAAAGGCGTAAGAGAACCAACATCCAACATGCTATATATACATCTGACAATCTCGTAGAGTCGGATCCGAGTTTAACAGTGCCCAGTTAAGGTATTCTGATGAATGGAGATTGCATCGGCGAATTTTCCATCAATCATTCCGGCCTGAGGCGGTAAAAGATTACTTACCTATCCAACTTCGCAAAGCTCGTCAGATGTTGCAGGCCATCATAGAAGCCCCCGAGCACTTCCAGGACCACATCGAACTGTAAGTGATCGTTTGTCCTTCGGCAAGCTCAATGATATAAACGTGGTATCCCCAGCTTCGCCTCTTCCATCATCATGTCTGTTGTATACGATTACGAGGCCAAGCCGAATAATGACCCGCTTTTACTTGTCGCTGAAAAGGCGATCAAAGTCTTTTTGGAGGTGTCAAGCCCCAAGAATGCAGTCCTCCTGGAGGCATTTCCGTTTCGTAAGTTTTGACCAGTCTACGGTTCCAGAAAGTCATCTCTGACTTAACATAGTGCTGAAACTGCCATCTTGGTTGCCTGGAGCGAGGTTTACAAGACTCGCTATCCAATCGCAAAAGAATGCCGCCGCCATGGTCAACATCCCGTTCAACTATGCACGAGAACGCGCAGTAAGCTTTTATGCCCCGAATAAGAATGAATCCTATTAACACGAGACGTAGATGACTGCAACTTCGAATCAGTGTATGATCTCGGAGTCTTTTAAGCGGTTGGACACATCCGGTAATGCGGGCGAATTCGAGCTTGCGTTGAAGTCGACTTCTGCTACAGCATTCATTGGTATGACCCGGTTTATTTATAATGACACTACTAACACATGCTCATATCTAGCTGGGGTCGAAACGGTCGGTCCCGCTTATCTACATTAACGTGTTTCCCACGAACTGACGGATATCCAGACTGCATCGACCCTAGCTGTCTTTATTCTTGCAATGATGCTCTATCCAGATGTGCAGAAACGTGCACAAGAGGAGATTGAGGCAGTTATAGGCACCGACCAACTTCCTACCTTTGAAGACCGGCCTTCGTTGCCGTACGTGGATGCGGTCTTGCGCGAGACGCTTAGATGGCATCCAGTGTTCCCTCTCGGTAGGTTGTTCTTATCCATCGTGTGTCAGGATCTTACATTTCCATGTGACAAATTAGGTTTGCCGCATTACACTGCGGACAGCGACGTGTACAATGGTCATTATATCCCCAAAGGTCTGGCATTTTCTATATCGCATCGCTTTCGCTGCTAACCATTACGTAGGCGCGCTTGTTATGGCAAATATCGGGTGCGTCATGCTACTTGCTAGTCTTGACTTGCGTTAAGGCAACTGCTACAGGGCCATGGCACAAGACGAAGCAAAATACCCGAACCCTGATGTGTTCAGACCAGAGAGGTTTTTCACGGCTAATGGACAATTGAACGACGACACTGTCGACTTTATTTTCGGCTTCGGGCGCCGAGTATGTGTTGGAAGGTACTTCGCTAATGCTTCCCTGTGGATTTCTATGGTGTCTCTGCTGGCAACTTTCCGTTTTATGAGACCGTTGGACAACGAAGGCAAAGAAGTAGACCCTGTCTTCCGATGGTCCACTGGACTAAGTTCGTGAGTATCTTGTTCTATAGTACATCATCCAAGGGAGTACCGTGAGCTAACCGATGAGATAAACTTCAGACACCCTGAATCTCTTCCTTGCCGTGTCGTTCCCCGACACCCGGAAATGACTGCACACATGCTTGCAGACGTAATCCGCCTCGGCGCATGAAGCGAACTCGGCCAGCTGTACAATTATATCTAAACGGAGGATAACATAATTTTTGTACATATCATGCGCAATAACTTCAAGTTGAATTTGAAATTGATTCTGCACACTGATAAGTTAGTTCGTACTACTTAAACTGTATTCGGGTGGTATCGGGATATGAGAAACAAGCGAGAATGAATTAATGCCCTTGTCATGCGACGGGCACGTTTTTCTGCTCAGGTCGGCTCCTCGCAAGGCAGTACAGATTACTAATTACACTGAGATAAGCATCGAGCTTACTAATAATGTGCTGTTGTTGATCGATGATCGTCGTCGTCCATCTTTTTCATTGAACTTCCAAACGTTTCTTCCTCAATACTCGTCTTGCACAAGCAACGAAATGTACAATGATCATGTTAATTCGCTGCCTTGAGCGAATACATTTAGTAAGATGTTTGCGAGTTCAACCTCTTGTCAGAATGTATATTCCGGCAGGATGTGGTACTCGCTAGCATCTTACGATGATCGTCTAAGTCGAATTTATCATCAAATTCCATAGTCAAGATGAACTTGTCAGTCATTCGGCGCGAAATCGAGGATGCCTTTCACGTATGGTAATTAGACGATGACTTGATGCCGTTGTCTGATCTGCTGTTGGATAATAGTTGTCGCACTAAGTCGTCAATAGGACACGAGGGCTTGGAGACAACAATTGGACAAAGCCTCGAGGACGGCGCACAATCCATTTTCTGCAATTTCTGGGCTGCTCACGTACGCTCTACACACGGCCGCATTTGAGGTTTGAAAATAACTCGAGATCGGGCTTGGTCGCGAAAATTTTGGAATAAGTAGTGCGAGAACATATGGAGTTTCCTATCACAACCGAGTCTTTCCCACCAATCAGAGGACTCGGACCTTTACCCGTCAACGTAAATGTGATTCCGGTCAGGCCCTAGCCTGGTATGCTTGATTTCATCGCCAAGCAGCGATGCAACTTAGCATTTCGAAGCGACTCTGAATGTCATTCAGATTGCACTATAATATGCCAAGACGCTGATAAGCTAGCACTAACAGTCTAAGCGCAACCAATTCTGCTCCTCTGCATTTATCCATTAGGATGGCCAACGATTATGATGTCTATAAAGACCTGACGTGGTAGAGTTCTTCCCCCAGTATTCACCATCCTACGTTATGAAGGAACCACTCGTTTTCGCGTACTATTGCTCTGGGCATGGTGCGTATTCATTAATGTTGTCTAGCAATGAAGATCCCTCACCTCTTCCTATAGGCTATGGTCATGCGACACGGGTCTCCGCGTTCGCTCGCCACCTCCTCAACCTCGACTCTCGGATGACGATACATATTGTCTCGTCTGCTCCAAAGCATGTTTTCAACGACAGCATTAGTCTCGGGGTCCTCTATCGTTTTGCCGAGATCGACCCAGTCATTGTGCAGCCCGTAGCGTGAGTGGTACCGACTTTATAATTAACTCATTCCATTAATTGCCAGACCACTAGATATCGGGTCGATCGTCACAGGAGTGTTGAAGCTCTCAGGTCCTTTTTGGCACGCAAGGAATCTCTTCTGGAGCAAGAGCGACAGTGGCTTTTCGATATACAAGCTGACTGTGTTCTTAGCGATGCTGCCTTCCTTGGATGGTGAGCTCAGAATCTATCATAGTAGACCCTTGTGCTTATCAATTATCCAGTCTTGCCGCGAATGTCACGGGGTTGCCTTCCATCCTCATCTCAAATTTTACATTCGACTCTGTATACAGCTTCCTTTCAACAAAGTTCGTAGACCAAGTCGATGGACCTCTAGGAGATGAACTTTCAATTGATAACCACACTCCGGACTACCCAATCTCAGGCGAAGAGCTTAAGCCCTTGGTTCAACAATTATATTATGGTTACCGCTGCGCGGACCTTCTTGTTCGACTTCCTGGATGTATACCTATTCCATCGTTCTCGACCTCCCCATTGTTACCGGCGCCGCGCTGGACTAACCAGGGCAGCAACACACTCCTAGATGAGATTGTAACTCATCTTGTTCAGAAACCCACTACACACGTACTCCATTCTTCGATACCTTTCGCCAACTCGCACCCTAAGAAACCGTTTGCGCGTAGCATCATCCAAGCTCCCCTTCTCGTTCGCGGTATTAGCAAGGGGCTAGACACAGTTTACTCCCCCATTGGTCGATCCAGACTTCTTTCGTCGCTTGGTGTCCCTGAGCACCTACATAACCCGGATGAGACGAAGATTCTAATTGTTTCATTTGGCGGACAGGTCTTCCAAAGGCCGACTTCGAGTCGCGGGAGCAGCACGGGTCGCTCAAGTCCAGGATGCAAAACACCACCTGCGGAGCTACGGGAGATCACTGATAGCCCTCGAACGTCAAAGATCCCTCCTTGTAGCGACGCTCTCGGCAAAATGGACACGCCATGCTGCTGTTACGGCGCCTCTCCTGTCATCAAGCCCGAGCCTAGCCCTACGTCATGCGAATTGTTGACCAAAACAGAGTCTTGTTTCAAGGCCCGTTCATATTTGGGTACTCTTGTTCCTTCCGCTTCGGACATAATGCTCGATCATGTTGTAGAAGACTTTGATACACAGCTGTTACCAGACTCATCTTGGATCGCAATTGTGTGTGGAGTATCAAAATGGGGGCAAAATGGAACAGATGAAAAGCCTCCGGACAGGTTTTTTGTCGCCCCGGAATACGTCTACATGCCCGATCTGACAGCTGTCGCAGACGTTCTGCTCGGAAAACTAGTGCGTTGTGTCATCTTGATGGGTTTCCTGACTGATGGCCTTTCCAAAGGGATATGGGACAGTTTCGGAATGCGTCGATTCTTGCACGCCTTTCGTTTATGTCGCACGTCCACTTTTTGTGGAAGAGCATGGCCTGAAACTGCTGCTCGCACGGGAAGGAGTTGGAATGGAACTCCCTCGAGTGGCGTATGAAGCTGGCGACTGGGCTTCTGCTGTGAAGGAAGCATGGTCGCTGGGCCGCAATGCGAAAGCGGAAATGCGTAGGAAAGCTAGGTTAGGTGTTGATATGAATAAGCGAGATGAAGAGGGCGCATTACTTGCGGGGCAGGTAACGGATTGGGTCAGGGCTTGGCACGATTCGATAGCTGTCTGAGATCTGGTCACGATGAATCGTAAGACGCGTCTACATTATTATCTACTATACGTTAGTACGTACCGCATGCTCGGGGCTGAGCGCTGAGTTTGCATAATATGATTAATGGTCTCATTTGCACCGATTGCCGCTACAGCACGTACCTAAGACATCGTGCACAGCTTGGAGCTACGATGAGCACGGAACTAGTACGTGATCCTGTTTTTGAATTCCGATTGACGCGGCGGGTGGATTATCTCCACCTATAGGAATGCATTCAGAATGTCATGTTCGGGTACCTACTGCTGCAATCTCATTAATATTACATACCAGCTGGCAGGATCAAAGGAAGTCATGACCGTAAAGCCGAAGTGTGCAATGTGCCATCTGTAATGACGTACCGGCTCACGCTCCCATTGATCATTGTGGGTCTTGTCGTTTGCTGATCTGACTCTGTTAAGACCTGACGCGGAGGAAGAGAGCTGGTCGGGACTTACTATATAAGCCTGTCACGACAGTTTCACCCCGTGCGTGTTGTGTACGTTCTGTTTACAATCTCAGAACCCGAGCGACCCAGCTAGAGTCAACTGATCGGATGACCGACGCGAAGAGGACAAGTATAAAAGCGGTGACTTGGCCGCGATATATGATGATTACATAATATTTTTCACAGCTTGTCACTAGTTTCAAAATCTTGAAAAAGAAGGCTATGATACGCCCGTACGTTCTTCCGTCCGATTTCAAGGTCTGACCTCACTGGCCACTTTACATATCGCATCTATATCGAGCACAGAGCGTTTTGAAAACAATTCGCTCGACGCCATGTTGCCATCGTGCTCCGTGGGTCCGCTCGAGCCCTTGGTGCTCCACAAGGTGGCGTGCACTTTTGTGCTTTACTGACTTCCCGAATCCTAGATATTGTTTCAAATCTTATTTGTCGGAGATTCAGCTCACAGTAAATCAACATGCTCCAAACCCCGGGCCAGATAGTGACGAAGATGAATTCCGAGGATAGCTGCACTTGGTTTAGTCATTTTTTCACGAGCCGAAGAATCGCGCCGCAAATGACTAGTTTGATTTTTTGAAGCTAGAAAGGGGTTCCTGCTCTCTCCCGTGGACATCCCAGACTTCCGAAAGGTGCATCCCCAGCTTTGACTCAGCCGCGAGCTTCTTCAAGTCTTGCGAGAATCGGATTGCGTCCAGAATAGACCAGCCACGAGTTTGTCAGTATCCAAGCTCCATACCCATACTATGTAATCATCCAGATTGCCCCGCTCGCCAGTAGGGTGCTGTCCGCCGAGGTATCGATGCAGTTGATCCTCTGAGTGACCTTCAAATGTTCTCATGGTCCCTGTCTCAACCTCACAAACGTTGAACTCCCCGGTGTTGATATTTGTGACAACTCATTAACCACATACTTCCTGCTCACAAATATCCTGTGCCTCCTCAAATTCCTTACCCGCTTCTAGGTCCCATTGACGAGTGGTGCTATCGCTTGACCCGCTGATTATTCGTTTCCCGTCCGGAAAGTAGGATATGAATCAGTGTCTTGTGGCCCTTCAAGGTCAGCACGGATGTTAGAGTCAATTTCTTTGCTTCCGCATTAGGCTGTTGCGATATGGAAATCATGTCCTGTTTCTCCACCAGCGAGGTTTAGCAAATGCGGACGATGTTTTATTTGAGAGCATTCGAAGGATGTCTAACTACCGGCAGCTGGTACACTTTACCTACCGATGCCAATCGTTAGTTTGTCAGCGCTGAAAGTTCGGACTATTGATGTTACCTGGAGTCGGGGGAAGAGCGAGCGATTCAGTTGATTGAATGTGCGTGCGAATGGCAACCTTTCTTGTACTTCCTAACAGCCCCTGCCCCCTTCAGCATAGTGCCTGTGCATTGCATAGCGTTGATTCATACCCGCTGTCTCGTATCTATTAAATCTGCTTGCTTTTGGTGGTCATCTCGTTGCTGCCGCCATCATCGAGCTCGTTGTGCAGTTGGCAAGGAAATAGAAGTTCAAATCGTAATTTGCAGCTGCAACACGTCCTTTTCTGGCTCCATCGTGATGAGCTATCTATATAGAAAGGAGCTTTCATGAAGTTCAGGAAAGCTGAGTTATATCAGTGTACTCTCTTGCAGTGGTGACGGTTGTGATATTTTGATAACTTGAGTGTCCTGTTGAAAGTTAGTATTGGCAAGCCCTAGGCCTCATTGTATGTATCCGTTTCCGTGAAGTCTTTTCACAAAGTGATGGAATAGAATGTTCAACATTAATGCAAGATTTTTTCCATTTCCGAGTCAGGCAACACCGCAAGTCGTATGGTGCTCAGAAGCTCATCGTGGGGCGAGTCCACGTATGGATGAAAGAAGTGCGCACGGACATGTTGCTCCCTTGGCTTCTCGCCCTTTCATGGCAATGAATTATCGACTATTCTTTGTACACGATGCCGGATAATCGTGATTACTTGTATACGCTTGCTCAAGATGACACCATCGACGAATTGAACTTAATGAAGTGGTATTTTTGCTCCATTACGCGCCTGAATGTCGAGGGCACTCGGATGAGCATGATCGTATTAATTATGACATTAAATGACTATACTGTAGCATTCAGTGCCTCGTGTTGTCTATCTGGTTGTACCGTAAACTGTATGCAAGCAGTTCGAGGATCAATGAGATCTGGACAGCGCGTAAAATTCCTTCCTGATCTCTTCGTCGGCTCTTTCCGTCGATGGACGGTCCCGAGGATCAGTAGACCAACATTGCTCAATAAACTCCCAGTATTTTTCAGGGAGTGCAGGATAACGAGATCGGGAAGGCTTTTCCGACTTCTGCATAGCCCAGATAATGGCAGCATCATTCCGAAGGTAATAATAGGGAGTGTTATTGGTGAGGACCTAGAAGCGGAGCTGTTAGTATCGATCAGAGGTAGGAATTACCCCAGACATACCTGCAACATGATACCGCCGAATGAAAAGATGTCGCTCTGCTCGCTCGGCCGTGCTGAAGAGCCATCCATCATGCATTGCCTTTGAGGGTAGAAGTCCAGGAAGCCCGAGAGGCGCTTAAGACCTCCGAATACATCAAGGAAAGACCGAAGTCGGTAACACACGCGGTGCCATCATCAAGGATCAGCACGTTAGGCTGGAAGTCACGTCTCAATGAAATCAAGATTAACGAGAAGGGTCGAACTTACCCCAGTGAAGTCACCATGGATGACACTGTTAGCATGAACTGCGAGGAATATTACTATTTCAGGTAATAACCAGCACGTACGATATTGCAGACCAGCTATGATATCACTGAGCTGAGATTGCCATCAATTTGTAGTCCGCATGAAATAAAAGGGAAGACTTACGAGCCGGAATCTTCTAGCGAGAGTAAGAGCCACGCCATTGAGCTCCAAATAATTCGACAGGTTGCCATTCTCCGCCCAAGGGCTGACTATCGCCATAAATGGGCCGAAGCCATATGTATAACCATAAACGGGTAGGATATTTGGATGCTTGAGGTTGGCGCATATTCTGAGTTCACGCTTTATCCTCTACGAAGTGGCAACCCGTAAGGAAAAGCCAGTCTTTCGTCAAGAAATTTACCTTGATCTTTTTCGTCTTTGCTGCACCAAGTTGATCAGCAACATACACCTGCAATGCTTTTACTGCGACCTGCCCAATTATCGATTTTAGACTGATGGACAAACAACACTGCAAACGAACTTTGACCGATGTGCGATTGATGTGAAAGGTACATTTCCAGATCTCCCCGAACCCGCCACGAGCAACAGGATAGTCATTGTCCTTTGTGATATATTTTGAGAGGTCTTGGAGCGTTGTCTCAAGAAGATTGTCGGGCGTGTCATTACAAACGGGGAGAACCGTGTCCGCATGGGAAGAAGAGGGAAGGAGATCGTGGGGGTCGGAGAGTAACTGGGGTGGACATGAGGCTACTGTAGAAAGAGGTATCCGCGGTAGAGGGAGATAATTCATGACAGGCGATATCGTTGTACTTGGGAGATCTACCATGGATCCTCCGTTGGAACTCAGTGGGTCCTTGCGCAGCCTGAGTGGCTGGAATCTTGGTTCGTAGTGTTGCTCCCACATCTTAGCAGACGATGACTGCGTGTCAGCAGGCCACTGCCACATGTCAGTACGCGGTTGCATCTCGGTAGGCTGCATACGAGAAGTTCCGGGTTGCCTGTCAGTCCAGGATTTGGACCCTGCGCGACGACAGGCGAAACTAATATGTAGAGAGTGGGAAGGGAGGCTCTGTTGCGCATTCGGTGGGGCCTCACTAGCGGATTGATTCGCGGTGGAAGAGAGTGCGCCGGACTGCAAAAATAGTATTAATGGAGTTGTGTAAATGATCAAAAGAAAGGAATGAGTACATCAGCAAAGGGTGAGTTTCTAGGCACACTGTGACTAATCTGCAAGAAAATGTTAGCGTGAATAATAGTAGTATTCGGGTTGGCTACGCACTCTAACTTGTGGCACAGGCTGAATGTTAGCGAGGATCTCAGGGGGAGTGTTGCATAGTAGATGCTGTTGTTACGCAGGGTGGTGTAAACTAGTTGACGCAAGTCGGGGAGAGGATAAGGTGGCAGGCGGTAGACCGAACATCGAATGAGGCGAGGAGCTGGCGGGATTCGAATGCCCAGAGCTTGATGGCCTTGTCATGAGAAGTACTGGCGAGGAGAGTGAAATCAAGTGACAGTGCTAGACCGTTGATGGTTTGGGTGTGTCCTTCGAAGGAAGCTCCGACAGTAACCAGCGTAGATGCACTGGCCTAAATACAATTTATGATGTGTTCGATGGCATCGAACACATAGATTGTATTTGGGCCGCGCCAGTATGTCATGGCGATGCTGAATGCGGTTATGATGGTTTTGTCTTTGGTAGTCCAAAACACTGGCACGGATGATATGCCCACACCACCACTAAATTGAACATCCCATACTTCAAGGTAATTCCCCAGCTGCAATGATTTGACCGCGAGCTTGTTGGAGTTTTGTGAGAATCGAACTGTGCCCACCCCGTCGGCATTTTTGAATGGAGTTTCCCAGTGTCCAAGTTCCATATCGCTGTGTAATCTCCTCCCCCGCTCGCCAGCTAGGTGCTGTCTGCCGAAATATCGATGCACGTGATCCTCCCTAAGTGACCTTCAAATGTTCTCACGATTCCCGTCTCAACATCACAGACTTTGAGCTCCTTGGTGTTGACAGCAGTGACAACCCTTGATACCCCCACCGCAAGCACTTCCTGCTCACAAACATCCCGCGCCTCAATTTCCCTACCCGATTCTAGGTCCCATTGACGAGTGGTCTTATCTCCTGACCCGCTGATCATTCGCTTCCCGTCCGGAAAGTAGGATAAAATTTTTGTGACCCTTCAAGGTCAATACGGGTGTCAAAACCGATTTATTTGCTGGCACAACGGATCTCGAAGCCATGGCCAGTCCGCCGGAGAACCTAGCAAGTCACAGTACGGGTAAGAGTTTGTTTCGAAGGACCGTCAGTAAGGCTTCCTCGCGTCCTGTGGTCTGGCGTGGATAGTGATTTCGATAGATGTCTAACTCTGGTACACTTTGTCTGCTGAAGCTGATAGTCAATTCGTTAACGCTGAAAGTCTAGATTAGTTGATGTTACCTAGAGGCTAGCAACTTGGGAGAAGAGCGAGCAAATTAGCTAATTGGATGTGTGTGGGTCTCGCAACTCCTTCCTCTACTTCCTAACACCCCTCCGCCATGGCGGCTGTGTATTGCACAGCGTTTATTTTTACCCGCTGTCTTATGTCCATTAAATCTGCTTGCTCAGGCACTGGTCGCTCATGGACTCTCAACGCGACAAATGAACGAGTTCGGCTGCTGTGGACCACCAAATCAACAATCTCGCAGGTGACCCCCTTATGATTCTGAATATGATAGGACCTCATTTGGTATGAAAGTGTTCACGACCGCGTATGGTATTCTGTATGCTCTGTTATTGAGTACCCTTGCTGTTCTGGAACATCCTTCCTTGACTCACAAAAGTCTCTACAGCATGCTCCATTTTATGCTTGCGTGGTCTGTTCAAGTCATCACGATCGCAACCACTAGTGGCGGAAGCAGTTTTTAGATAAGAAATGAGTATGAACAATACTTCTCCGTCTGCAGGCGAGCAGATTTCCTGTACGCGTATAACTTCAGGATACAGCGATCAGAAAGTATCGTTACAAACATGCATTGGACCAAGGATAACAAACCACAAGCCCTACTCCCAAGTATACCTAAAATAAAAAAGACTACCAAATATTTTTATTTTGTGGTCGTAAAGGATCTGAGAATGAGAATGAATGAATCAAATGAATACTGTATGTCTATGTATTATGATTAACGCATGCTCGTGGTGATTGAGACTGTAAAACGTGTCGATCATGACGATCCCCCACCGTCTTCTGAGTTTACCGCCGCCGGTGGAGGTGTCGACGTGGGCTTGGCCGCATGTTGATCCACCGCGGCGGACGAGTTGCTTGTCTCCGTCATCGTCGGAGCAGTAGCGAGTGTCCGCCACTGCTCCAAAAGTTGTTGACCCACCCCTGGTTCAACCTCCGTACCATCCCGTGAGACCTTGATCTCTCGGTCCTGATTCCAAGCATTTCGAAGGTGTCGAGTGGAATAGAAAGGAAGACGGTCAGTACAGAGCCATTCCACCTTGAACGGCTGCCCCCAAGCCTGTTCATCGCTCCCAGCGTCCTTTGTCATCGATGGCATCACATCATCCTTCGGTTGTTCTTCCCCAGCATCGCCATCATCGTTACCCATACTGTTATTCTCCTCCTCCACAGCTTGCAAGGCAGATACCACCGACTTCGTGCCATCCGCGCTCCCCTTATTCCGTACCGCTCGGACTGGTGCATTCTTGTCGAGCACAATGTCGGCAGTCGGACTTACAAAATCCTTAAATATCATTCCAGCGGCTAACCTAGCCTTTCCGCTTTCATGGGGACTACTAAACTTCTTAGTTGGAGGCTCTGCCGAAAATTCCCGTCGTGGGCGAGGCCCAAGTGCAGCTGGTGCAGATGATCGATGAGGTTCCATAGGAGAAGGTTTGCTGCTCAGGGTCCCTCCAGAATGTGGAGTGAAAGGCATTGGCGACTCTTCGACGAGACGGTTTTCTGATGGTGTGAAGAAAGACTGATTGGTGGCAATAAGTGGGCTAGGACTGCCAGGCTTGCGCCGAGACGGGGACACAGAGGTTGCCGAGGCATCCGCATGCGGCGCCCACGGAATTCTATGCTCGCCCTTCAATATCCGACCGGTCATCCTGGTGTCAAGAAAATTAGTACTAGGAAAAAACATGTAACTTTACATACCGTGCATATCCATAGAACTCTCCGCTCTTGTTCACGCTAAACATCAAGATAACTTCGCTGCTAGTGCGGTAGGCCTGATCAAGAATGGCCTCGTTATGCTTTTGAGTTGCCCACAACCCATTTTCAACACTCAAATCTAGGTCAAACTACAAGGTCAAAGCATCAAAAACAAATCAGAAATTTTAGTGATCCTCTAGAAACACAAACCTGCGTCAAAGACTTGAGAATGAAAAAGCGTTTCGGAAAATGCCGGGACAAAAAACTGGAGTTCGTCGACGTAAAGGAGCTGCTTGATTGAGCCCTGACACTGTCTCCGGGTTGCGAACCTTGGCAGGCTCTGGTGGCCTCCTCATCACTCGACTGTAATGACGTAGCCACAGCCAGTGGATGCCCTGACTCATTCGATAGACTCGAACGGCGACCGGTAGATGATGACTGATCGTCTTCACTTGGAGAAACCTGCTTATCCATCTGTCTCTGCTGAGATTGCTCACGGACGTAGCGAGTGTGTACGCCCACTCCCCGTTGCCCACCTACCCCAGCACGTAGATCATCCTCTTTGCGCCGTACTCGACAAACAAGTCGTGGTCCCCGCCGTTCATGTGGATGGAGTTGTTGCCCATTGAACTGCACGATTGCGCGCCGTAAGTGTTCTTCCGTGTCAAAGTTGACAAATGCGCAGTTTGACCGGGAGATCAAGAAAATCGATAAAACACCATTGGCCTCAGACTCAAACGAGTCATTGTCCATAGAAGGAGGGCGTTTCAGGAATCTCCAGAGTTCGTCGTGGGTGGTCCCACCTGGAACATTCCCTATCCACATCACCCATTCGGATCTGTGGGAGGGGGGATTGGGATGATAAGGTCGGCGTACAATGGGACGTTCAGAATGAGGGCGAGATGGAGAAGCAACTGTTGATGGGGGTGAAGCATGACGTTCGGGGCGGGCGAATGTTAAGGGAGAAATTGACACCGGAGCCGATGATGATGGGGGAGCTGATAATGCAACCTGAGGTGGGTGCCTTGCAGCCGCCGGTGGAGCAGTCGACTGCACAGGTGAAGTAGGTCCGCCATGAATGGAGACTTGAGAAAAATGTGTCTCCAAGTCAGGCGGGGGGGAATCATGTAAGGGTGGGAAGTTTATTGGGTACCGAGGTTGATAATGCATGGCGATCCCCTCGTTAAATCCAGGCGGGACAGGTAGACTGTAGTACCACTGGTATGGGTTTGCCTCATATGCATGGTCGTAACGGTAAGGAGTGTATGGACTGGGATAGCGAACAGGCTGGTATTGTAATGTGCTATGTAAACCAGATGCGCCCAGAGGAGGCTGCTGTACAGGTAGCGGAGAGTGAGTTGCGGGACTATTTGCAGTGGAGTGCATTCCCGAATTACTACCCAACGGATAAGGGAGCCCGCCCGCATTATGTGGTAAGCGCGCCTGCATCATAGGTCGGAATCCCAGCGGATTTTGTTGATACGGACCAGATTCCAGAGGAAAGTGTGGTGCATATCCATGAGCGTGTGTGTATGGATAAGTTGTGGGATGCGCGGTTGGGAATGGTGGGGGCTGCTGGGATGATGTGTACTGTTCTGGATAGTTATTCAGCTGGAATGACGATGGGGGGTAGTATCGCAGCGGACTTCCTATGGATGACGATGGTGATATGTTGCTTCCTTGCGACATGTTTGGGCGAGGAATATTGGCAACGCGCGTGCCGGACGCGTCATGCGGAGCTTGATTTTGTGTCTGGACCGCACTAGAGCTCGAAGGGAGGAACTGGACAAGACCAGCCTGAACGGATGCCAGCAGTGGACGGTGTGATGTACCAGCAGGGGGGCGTACCTGACTTTGCAGGTGTTGCTGCTGCGTGGACGTCCCCATACGATTAATATTGGCACTATCGAGAATATCGTCAGTACCCATGGAAGTCCTATAGCACGTTACACCAATATTGGAACTAGCTACAAAGCCCCTTGAATTATGACATTCGCAGCAAAAATGAAGCTACTCACAGGGGATTAAATTTCGTGTTTCTGCTTTATGGGCGGTATGGACTGTTCAATTGGAATGATCCTTGCTACCATTCCAGCTCGCCTTAAGAACTTTTACAATCAGAAAGACAGTACGCCGTGAGAACATGATGTCATACGACTCTCCAATATTCTCGTCGCTCCTGTAGGAGTCCTATCGCCAAGAGAATGGTGAGCATCTCCCAAGGACCTTGTAAAGTACTGCCTCCGCTTTCGCCGATACGTGCAGCCAATCCGCAGGCCTCTGCTCAGCCTACTCGGACGAGCCAAGGGTATTTGACACTCGATTTCAACCCCCCCATTTTGTTTGGGGTCTGATTGATCGGAAGATTAAACATTTCAAAGTGGGACGGACAAAGTACAGGCCATGGACATTACTCGTTCAGGATGACATGCCGAGGAGGGCGGGAAGGTATGGTTCAGCCGTTCTAACCCGGCCGTGCCGGGTCACCCAAAAATAAATGTCACAAACGCAGCATTGTCACAGCCCTCAAGTCATTCCTCTCCAGAGTCTCCACTCAGGACGACGCATGGATTGCATCAACTTGTTGGAGCCGCTCATTCAACAAAGCCATGGTCCCTCAGGAACAAGAGAGCAACGCGTCACGCCACAGTATACTATTGGCACTTACCACAACAGCCTGCTTGCCCCCAGTGCAGGAAAATGATTAGTAGGTTTCTTGATTGAACCTTTGATCTTCCGAGTAAATTCACTGGGTGCACAGTGGAAGTATTGTTCGATATGTACTAGTACATACTACCCACTTCCAAAGTCAGCAATTCAAAATTCAAATATTCATGCCGTTGGTCTGTGACAGTGACAACCAAATATTTTTGTAGTCTCCCTATAAATCTCCCATAACTACTAAAGTGTACCTAGATGTGTATCTCATGAGTTCGCAACTCACACCGAAGTTGACTTTGTATCTCTCACCAACCTGACTGTGCTCGTTATCCTGGATCTTTAATGGGTCGACCTCGCCTCCATGCAACGGCTGAAGAAAGAGCTACTGCTGCACGAAAATATAGACAGGACTACTATGAAAGGTCGGTTTTCAAGGATCAGTCTCGTGTCGCAATCAACTGATTCGTTACAGGAACAAGAAAACAATAAGCGTGAAAATGGCAGCCAAATACAAAGCACGACGTGCGGGCAAGCCGAGCAGAACAAACCATGAGCCTGCAAAGACCACACAGCTGTGAGTTGCGCAGTTTTCTTATGGTTCTATGTCCTCTTATCAATACCAAGCTCCGGATATTCTACACAGCCTGAGAGGCATGTTACCGAACAAGAGACATCCGTATCCGGTAACGAGAGTGAGCACAAGTCACTACCTGATAGTAATCTCCATCGCATCGATTTACGGTATGTGTTCGGGCTCTCGCTGCTTCCCTATTCCAAAAATGATGGATTAAACTCTAGACAACGCATACAAAACGTTCAAACAGCAGTAGCAGAGACAACTGCTCTTCATGCTGAGGACTACTTCGAGCATCTCTACTCTAGTCTGACGAAGAACTCGAATGATTATCAACTCCGGCTATCAATCATTTCGGACACCCTAAAACTTTTAGAAAGACATAGTTTGCAAGCCCGCACGTTGGAGGCAGAACTTGCGCAAGAGAACGGGGTCGGGAAGTTGTTATCCCAAGCCCAAGAGCTTACACAGACATTACGGGATATGACAGGAGCTGCTGAAGAGCTCTGGTGCTTCATCGTAGATGACCCGGATGCTACGAAGCTCATACAACAATACTCTCGAGGTGAATTGCGATTTCAACGGCCGAATGTAGACAAATGATCACGGATTCTTGGCAATTGGCGGCTGTTGAGTGGCAGTATAGTACTGCTCTGAACTTTTGCCATTATAATTTCACACACCTCTGAGGATCTAGCCTTTTGCATAGTCCGCGACTACAGTTTGGCCACGAGGAACCGCGAGTCGCTGTATTCATAAGCAAGAGCACTTGTTCTACATGATGCGCACATGCTTCAAATATAGCCAGACCCAGTTCAGACTCGACCCTCCCCCAAGTGGGTGTCGTGCGGACTTCATCTAGACTCACTCGTCAAAGTTGTTCCAAGTCCAGGCTGTTTCAAATGTGGTTCTCGAATCTCGACAGGCTCTAAGATGTTCTATATCAGTATTGGACGAACTGCCGCTGATAAACTGCTCCACGGCCATACTACCGGCGGCTGGTCTGGAGGATGAAAACCTGCAGGAGGCCTGGACCACGGTGATGGGCAAGCGGATTGCGCTTCCTGTTCGTATCGAACGATTAGAACCCAAGGTGTATTTCACAAACGAGCGTACGTTCTTGGTATGTACTGGTTTTGTTTCATTTTTGCAGTGGATTCGTTCGTTCATTTAACGTGCTAGAAGCGGCTTAGCTTTGCTGCCTCATCAGATCCACCTGTTGCGATGATGAACTGCATGCAGGTGCTCCACTCGCACGGCCCCGGGGCCTGTGCTGCGCCGCGCTACTCACCATCATGATCGCCTACTCAGCTATGATCTTCGTGTACCGAGCGCTCTGTCTCCAGGTGCAATCAGCTAATTTGAAGGACGTTATTACAAAAAGGATAACCTGACGATTCTTTGCTTTGTGCTGTTTGCTGCGCTAGGCACCAACGTTGGCTCAGGGCGGCGAAGACGTGATGGCATGAAACAGGGAAATCTGGGGGAGATGCCGTATTTATTGAGCCTTGGCCAACTTTACATGCTTTGATGCCCGTCGATTGCAATTCAGTCGTCTCGTTTGGGGGTTAAAGTTCATGATACGAACATGCAAATGCAGGGTAGTGACTCCTAGGAAGCACAGATATTTGATGCACGTGTACTGCGTTTGATGGATGATGGCAGAGATCACTCAGGGAAGTCAAGTGATTGCAGAACTGAATGTTGTTTCTTCTAAGCAATCGCCAACAAGACCACACACATTGGACTATAAAAGACTCGCGTTTGTTAGCAGGAAACGACAATCCCTAAAGACCTTAACACATCAACCCATCTATTACAATATGCACACTGTAAGCTTGGCTTCTTGCAGCGCACGCGTATTTCGTATCTTATCTTAATATTTTAGGTCGCCCAAGTCCCTGTTTCTGCCGCCGCGTGTGGCTCGAGCAGCTGTGATTGCGGCGACTCGTGAGTGGCACTGTCTTTTACTCTTGTACACGAAGCCTGATTCGCTATGCGCAGGTGCGCATGCAAGCCGGGAGAGTGCAAATGCTGAAAAATCCAGCGCCTGCCATGTATTAATCTTTGACCGGAGTCGAGTGTATGATTGTTGGACGAATGATCATGAAGGAGTCGTGTAAAGTTTGAATATTGTTCTGGTGTAAAGCTGCAAGTTAAAGCAGCGAGGATCTCAATTAACATTACTCAGTTCAAATGATGGGAAATGAGTAATGTTCAATTAGCATTCCTCGCTAGCGTCACTGAGCAAGGTTGACATGCAGACATGATGAATGTGACCTCAGATGATTAAGTCATCACGATGCAAGGCGGGGCTATCGGGGGCTCGTGGTGCGGGGATTTTAAAGAAGCTGGTAGACGCCTGTTACAAGTGGTGACATACACGGAGAACATCGGAAAATAAGTGCACATCATAATCGAAGAATCACACAGTAGTGCTAATCAATGATGTTAACTTCTCTATGTCCATGTCGCGTCGTCGAGGGATGATCCGACACGGAAAGTTCACGGGACGCCTGGGAATCGTCAGTACTACACGCGCTACTATTGGTAAGAGCTACATACGATGCAATTCCAGGGGTCCATCGAGGTTCAAAATCGATATCTTTCCCGTTTGCGTCCGTAGCTTTCAAGAAATCGAAGACAGCGAGCATGGAAGCGATCGCAGACCATAGACTCGCATCTGCAACGTAACGCCCCACACATATGCGTCGGCCCCATCCCCAAACAGGCGTAACTTGGTCGTCATTCAGGTCACCAGAGGATGTGAAGAATCGTTCGGGCTTGAATTCGAATGGAGCGGGGTATTTGGTTGCGTCGTGTGTCATCGCCCTGTGAACATAGTAATTGTGAGAGGGAGAGAGCTAAATATTCTAATTGTTTGTACCATATATTCGTCAGGATAGAGGTTCCTGATTGAGACCATGTAAGGCGGGGAATTGTCTCTTGGGCTCCCTACTCACCTTTCGGGATAAAATATCCTTCATACACGTCGTCGTTCACAGCAGAGTGAGGTACGCCTAAGGGAATGCTTATAAACGGATCGGGGATCATACATTTGCAACGAATGCCTTACCGAGAGGTGCAATCGGATAGAACCGCATTGTTTCACGCAGGAGAGCTTCAATGTATGGCATAGAAACGCGATCACCAAAGTCAGGGAGTCTGTCACATCCTACGACACGATCAATTTCGGCTTGAGCACGTTTCTGAACTTCCGGATTGAGAACCATTGCTTGTATGAAAACGAGGAGGACCGAATGAGTCTGTAGGGCAAGTCAATCGAATGTTGCTCCCAAGCCATTGTTTGCGGGCTCACAGTCTCGGATCCAGCTAACAGCACAGTCAGTCAACGCTACATGAGGAGTATCATTGAAACCAACCCCCAAATGCGGTTGCGCTGGACTCTTTAATCGCCAACTCAAACGATGCGTCGCCCTGAAATCGTGCGAGTCCTTCGGACACCAAGGAAGGGCCAGACAACCCAGAGGACTAAACACCTAAGCAGAGCATCACGCGTCCCAGAAGATATGTACTTACGATTCTGTCAAGTGCATATTGAAATGGTTTCTCAACCATATCCTTGAGCACGCTCTTCAGTTCCAAAGCGTGACGCTTGAATGATGCCCCAGGGAACCAGGCGGGGATTAATGTCACTGCGTTTGCGTTCTACTAAGGTATTCTCGCACGGTAAACATCACCTACAGGCAGGATAGGAATCAATGATAGCCGCCTTGCCTGGAGTTTCAGCATGAATGATTATATCCATTGCCCCCCGAATCATGGAAACAAGGGGATCATTGGGCTTCGTTTCGTAGTCATAAACAGCGGACATGATGATGGATGCCGAGTGCGTCTCCAGATGCAGTTCATAATTAGCGGGGTCTTGGAGTAGCCCGACTAAGAGCTGATGCGCCTTGCGAAGCTGCATAGGTCTGTAGATCACAGCGGCTTCAGGGCGAAAGGCTTGATGATATATTCGTCTAAAATATGTGGTGCGTGAGCAATGCCAAGGAGTGCAGAACACATGCTTACCTGTGCCTACGCCAGTCATCACCGTACCTTCGCATGACCGTCCTAAATGCAATACCAAATCTTGAAGAGCAGTAGGATGAGTAGGTCTCAAAGGGCAAAATCGGATTACTTGCAGTTCCATTGTAGCAAAACGGGGTCTATCAGAATAATTGCTTGAGCGCTTCTCAAGAATCGCTCGTGCTACGTCCACAGAGTTCAAGATGATGACATCCTGGTTGAGGATACGAGAGTATATGATGTCGCCTAGGGCTCTGTCAGATATGGTTGGCGTCGAACAGGAGCAAAAGAAAAGGCAGACCATAGATATCACTCCATTCTTTGTATGTGATCCAAGGAAAGTCAGCGTTCACGCGATGCGAGTTGCCAATTATAGGCAGGGGCTTTGGACCTGGAGGTAAAGGGAGTTGTCTTCGCGCTTTCTTCTTGGAAAAACTTGTCGTTACACCGATTATCGTAAGGACAGTTACGACCAAAGCTCCGTGTGCTAGGTCCATGGTGAAGTTCGAAAGAAACGTGAGAGAACGTCAAGTATGATAACTTCTCGATCTTTATCAGTTGCGGTTCGGATATCTAAAGATTTCATTTCTAGTAGTGACGGCGCTCCCTCGTACCATCTAAATGCGTATCAACATGTCATGAGACTTGGTACATGGGGGTCGGCAGACTTATTACCACATTGTAACCACGCCATGGTTGTGTGTCTGTTATTTCGTGTATGCTGATGGAACGTACGCTAACACGATCTGGGTGTGGTTGGACTGGGCTGAGCATAGCTCGGAGTAGGATTAGTGAGCAGGTAGAGTCGCTGGCCATTACGGTACAGTGAGTGACGATGAAATTACTAAGTAATGCCGCTGCGGGGATGGTCACGGTGTAACTAGATTGTGAGTTAATAATTAGGTGGACCTATGATTGATGAATGTATAAATAAGAGGAGCGGCGGGTGGTGAGTGCAAACTTCGAAAGGATGTGAGGAGTAAGTATGCGCACGTAGAAATTTGAACGAGTTTGAGCTCATCGTTGAGAACAACTTGGGCTTACTAGGAAACCCATGCCGGAAACTTCCGGCGGGGCCCATTGGGCCATATCAGTTGGCAACACACCCTCACCCACCCAGAGTTCGACCATCAATGCATCATGTACGCACAGCTCTGCATTTTGAGCGCTGGCCTATATATATGTATATGCAGGATTATACACACGAACTCCCATCAATACGGCATCAGCACTTCAGCGCTGCAGCGATGATAGGACACTACTGTTTTTTACACGCCCTCCCATCGAGTACCCAACATGTGATTCCTCCATGTAAAATTGGACTTGCTCAGGATCTCACATACTCAACATTATTTCCCACATCACAAGCTCACGGGTTGCGAATTGACAATATTATCCCGAAATGCGTGGCTGTTTCTCTCGAATGGGCCCAGGCTCTCGAGCGCCAGAGATAGTACGAACGTGGAAATCTACATCAGCCCAGGACCGTGACTCCAGAGCCCATTTTCGGCGACCTCGAGGTCTCATGATCATGCACAACTCATCGGTCTTCCCCCATATTCCCATACTCACAGGCGACTCTAGCTCCTCCCGATATCAATCACACATTTCACTGTATTTCCCGTGTTGGTGTCCCGGGTTCTCCGCTGCGCTGTGCCTAGGATCTCTTTTGGAAGCCTGAGTCGGCGAGTCCTGTCCTGTCTAGTGAGAACGGTATGATTGCCCTCCTTCATATGACACTCTCTTCAACTCTCCCTCGCCTACTTTTTTCGTATTACTGACTAGAAATTGGAAACAGCGCATTCTTGTGCTTTGGTTGCAAATCAGCGTGTGCATGAATCGGACTGGTCGGATTTCCACTCCCGTTCGTGGATGGTGACTTCGACTACGAAGTGCCAAACAACTCAATCCTCCGATGGCTTCAACTACGACACATCATCGCAAACAGGTCCCTGACAGACGCCTCAAGGCCTTGTATTGGCCAGTGTGCAGGAGTATGAGTTCTTGCCGTCTTATCTTTTAGAGCCCAGCGGTGCCACTGTAATGGAGGAGACAACAACGCCTTGCCTCGCTTTTCCTTGATATATGGACATCTATTTCGCCCTCTCATCTCGAACAACAGTAAAAATCACGCATCTGTTTATTCCTCCTGGCCATCGGCAGTACTAGCTGTACGGTCGAAAACGCCGCGGCGCAAACGAAGACACTAGTAGAAGTACTTACATTGCAGGTAAAAAATGATGAGTACAGACTCATTTGCATCACCGACAACATCGAACAACTCGCAATACTTACTAGCTCTTCTTGCAAACTGTTGTCCGCTCTTTTTGGCCATTCTTTGCAGGTGCTTTCTTGCGAGGTCTAGTTGATGGTCAGTTGGTCTTTGCCTTGTGGAACATGGTGCTACAGTAGTAGTAGACTAGTACTAGTACAGAATTTGCTCAGTCGCAGACGAGTCAGACGCGGGACTCAATTAGAAATTATAATTTTTGAAACATAATCAAAGTGTACTGTACAGGTGTTGAGAGCGATTTCATAATCACCTCTGGAGGCAATTCAACGATCCTGAGAAACCAAAATCGGCATGCTTCCCACTGGCAGCCCCTGATTCGAGTGTTGAGGCCTGAGGCTGAGCGCTGAGGGGCGATATTGTGACTTATCAAAACAGTGCCTGAGTGATCTCTGCCATCATCCATCAAACTGCGCAGTACACGTGTATCAAATATCTGTGCTTCCTACGAGTCACTATCCTACATTTGCGTATTCGTATCATAAATCGCCCTTAAGCTTCAACACTCGAATCGGGAAGCCTTGAGGCCGTGTCATCTGATGCTAATTCATACGGACACACGTGCCATATTAGAAATGCAGTCGGTTAACTTACGTACTATTCACGGCCATCTTCATATCTTGATTTAATGCTCGCTCAAGAATTTGGCCAATGTAATCTACAGCAATCGACAGAATTGCCATCGATGCGCATATGAAAAACGCGCCAGGAAAATACGGCATGTACAGGCTGACTATCTAGCAGATTTGTTTTATCACTTCTACTTTCTCTCCCCGCCTTCGACAATTCACTATTCGTACTATCGAGCTCTGTTACGTCTGCAAAGGCAGCGGTGATTAAAATATTTCTTCCTCAGCGTCATGGCCGAGTCAAGCACATCAGCACAACGGAAAGACGGAGAACGAGGAATGACGTTGAACTCAGTCGTAGTTACCGCACCTCGTCGGACGAGGGAGAAGCATCTTCCATGCTATGGTGCACAATATCGTCAGGATGCACTTTGGGAAGGCGAGCAACCGCATTTTTATACCTACTGTTTTACTCAACAAGAAGCAGGGGGGAATGAAGCGCTTCCTCCTCAATGGTGGCAGTGTAAGACGCTGGATAATAAAATATACTATCAAGATCACACACTCCCATTGGCTTCGTGGAACCGGCCTTTACCAGGAGTGCGACTAGGTCAGCGAACAGTGTGCCACTACTTAGCAGTGAGGAACTCATGGTGAAACCTAGATTATCCCGGACAACTCGTTCCCGGATGTGAATGGCACATCTCACCACTCGGCCAGTCCTACTTCGTCAATCGCAATACTAGGACCACATCATGGAAGAAACCAACGCCTGAACGTCCACCAGGGAGTTTGGCACCAGAGTGTATCATCGAGGGTCATTCCAAACTCATTCGAAGCCTGACCTGTTTTGGCACCAGTTGCAATATAATGAGCGCGTCACGCGATGGTTCAATTCGTCAGTGGAAAAGAGACGGAGAACCAGTGGGGGGGCCTTGGACTAGTGACGGAGGAGCGGTAGGCTCAATGGCAATGTCTCCTGATGGATCAATGGTCGTGAGCGGAAGCGAAGATGGAAGGCTACGGCTGTGGAACATGAGGAAGGGCAACATGGTTGGTGACCCATGGGAGGGGCATGATGGTCCGATGAAGTGTATTGATTGGTCTCCCAATGCCCAGGAGATCGCAAGTGGATCACAAGACGGCACCATACGACGCTGGAACCCCAATACTGGCCGACAAATAGCACCACCGATAGAGACCAGCCGTATGGCTGTTTATGCTGTCAGATACTCTCCACAAGGGGACAGATTCACGAGCGGCGGGGAGGACAAGGTGATCTGCGTGTGGTCAAAAGTCGGCGAGCTGCTTGTGGAGATCAAGGGTCATGAACGCGATGTGACGTCGTTGTGTTGGTCCAAGGAAGGCAAACACATATTCTCTGCGTCATTGGATGGTACCATCCGAAAATGGCGGTCGATTGATGGGAAGGAGCTTGTTGTTTTCCAGGATCATACCATTGCCGTCAACTCCCTTTGTCTTTCCCCTGATGAAAGTCATCTTGTTAGCGCAGCAGCTGACTACTCAGTTCGCATCTGGGACCTGAAGACCAA